>MVAP01000069.1:0-95980 GCA_014825765.1 Cystofilobasidium macerans | reverse complement strand
GTCACCTACACCGAGCACTCGAAGCGCAAGACGGTCACCGCCCTCGACGTCGTCTACGCCCTCAAGCGCCAGGGCCGCACCCTCTACGGCTTCGGCGCCTAGAGAGCAGGCTTGCCTGCCTGCCCCTTGGCTCCCACCCATCCTTCGCACGCCGGTCTCTGTCTGGCCCCCTTTCACCCATCCACCCTTCGTGTTTTCGCTCTCTCATGCTGTTGCTCAGAACACTATCTGCTCGTTGTGCGCCGGCCGGTCTGGAAATGGGCGCCTTGGAAGGGTCGCTGTTCGCAGAGATTGGCTTTCGGATTAGCCCTCGCTGAGTCATGCAGACGATCGGCCTTGACTCTTTGCGAGACGACGTCTCGGTCGCGTGCGCGCGGCTTGTAAGTCGACGGATCGATGTCCTTTCGCTTATGATGCGCATCTCACGCTCGGGCAGCGCCGTCGATGTCTGCATGAATTCGGCTGCGGACACGTTGGATCGAGATCGCGGGAGGCTCAGGGCTGGCGGAAGGGTCCATGTCGCGAGGCGTGTCTTGAGGACCTTGCCAATTCCATCGCAGTGAAGACCGGTCGTGTCCAATCCGAGCGCGAGCCGCTCCGGGACCGGGTTGAGATTGGAACCAAAGCCGAGAAGCGAGCGGATCAGGGGCAGGTCGCGGGCGTGTAATCTCTCAAAGGTAAAGGTGAGACTAGAGACCGCGACCCACTGGAGCTACAACATTTGAGATGCTTTGTGACGCGGAGAAGGAAAGAAGAACCAAGGTGGGAGAGTGGATGCGAAACGGAGTACAACGTTCTAGAGCTGACAAGGTTGCCAGATGGGAGGGGAGCCAAGAGTGCGTATAGAGGGAGGAGGGGTCGCCAGGTGCATGAGGCGATCGTCTAAGGTCACATGAGTCCTTCACCGGCGCGCGACTGAGGGAGTCATATCGGAGGCAGGGACGCAAGGGAAGGCAGAATCAGCAGGCAAGTTTCACTCAGGGAAGTGAAAGGGTGGTTGTATCTCCTTGTGGAGGTGGGGAGGGAGGCGACCCACAAAGACGCGCGCGCTCTCGAGCACCGACCGGTACGAGACTCCTTTGGCCCGGAACTGGTTGACGCCCGGCCGGAAAGGCTGGGGGTGACCGGACTGTGTCGTCTGGCCGAGCATGCCGAGAAGCATCTTGGAAAACCAATAGTAGGGCAGCTAAGAGGAGAAGGAGGGGTGTAGGGAAAACGTGAGGTCAGAAACTTGTCAGTATCAAATCGAGGAAAGGGGGAGGGGATGGAGAGAAGGAACTGAAAGCGCAGATAGAAGGAGGGAACGCACTGCTTCACGACAGAAGTAAACGTCGGCGTAGGGAGGGTCGGCCGGCCGGCTGCTAGAACCGCTCGACCGGCCGCTCGGCGAGGCTGAGAACGAATCGGGTGTGACACCCGGTTCGAACAAGCCCAGGCCGCCACCCGCCGTCGTCGTTGATGGCGCGCCGGCCACGACCGGCGTCGGCGGCGGCTCGTCGTCATAGACGTTCTCGCAAGCCGTCGGCAGGACGGGCGACGTCAGCGAGTCAAAGTCCCACCCTCGACGCCAGCGCTCGAGCGCGCCGGCCAGCTCGGCCGGCATCTCGTCGTCCTTGGCCCAGCTGGCCCAGCGGAGGTCACCCCGGCCTTCGTGGCCGCCTCCTCCACCGCCACCACCGCCAAAGCCAACGGATGCCGACCGCCGCTTGCCCTCGCCGAGCTCGACAACCTCGCGCGTGATGGTCAGGACAAGGCAGAGCCAGCCGAAGCTTCCGCTCTGCCACTTTGCCTCGTTCAGGCAGGCCGGCTCAGCCTCGCCCGGCGGGATGAAGAGGTAGCCGAGCGCAATCGCGAGTGTCTTGTGAGCCGCGAGCGAAGAGGAGAGCGCCTGAGCCCAGGCGACGGCGTCGGGCGCGCACCAGATCGTATCTGGCGCCGGCAGAGGGAAATCGGCCAGCTCATGTGCGGCGATGAGGCGAGGGCAGCCTGTCTCAAGCGAGGCGACTGTGTCGAGCACAAAGACGATCCACGCCGTTCTAGGAGACCGACAACGAGGTCACGGAGGCGCACGTCAGCGATGCTCAAAGAGGCAAGAGGCGGAAGGGGGCGCACCTCCGCGCACTCTCGGCTTTGATCCACCGGCGCCACTCGGCTTCGACGCTCTGCTCCTGCCAATCGTACGTTGGCTTGAGCCGGACGTGCTCGTTGGCGGCGTCAAAGACGCCGATCTGGCGAGCGATGGCGATGATAGTCCCGAGCTGCATGTGGGCGAGCATCCGCTGCTCCTGCGAGTCGGACAGGAAGGAGGGCGCGGAGTAGAGAAGGAGCGCCTGGAGTAGACCGACATTGTAGTCGGTGAATAGAACGCCTTTGCTCCGAGTGAAGCTCTGCGCGAAGCCAAGAGGGAGAGGAAGGGAGGAAGGGAGGGGGGGACGGACCGTCAGTCCAACTTGAACCAGCCAGTGGCGAGGCTGACGACGAGTGGAAGGAAAGGAGAAGGGTAGAGAGGAGCGCTCGAAGGACGCACCCGGACGAGCATGTCGGATTTCTCCGATCGAACGACCGATTTGAGGCCGTCCCAGCTGCCGGCAGCTGCCTCGTCGTCCTCGAGCTCGGGCGTCGGCACCTGCTCCCTCTCGTGGCCGATCGGTCCAATCGCCCGCCGGTTCCGCTGGGGCTTGCCGCACGAGGCGATGGCAAAGCCGACGCAGCCGGGCACCTGCGACAGGACGAACGTCGGCACGTGGAGGAACGGAAGGTGAGGAATCACTTGCGTCACCGTCCGCTTGGCGACGCGAGAGAGGACGCGCAGCGGCGGGAGCTCCCAGTGCTGGACCGCGTAGCAGCAGCCAAATTTCTCCGGGTCGATGTAGAAGACGTCCGAGGGGTCGACCGTGTACGACTCGCGACCGGACCGGGCGAGCCGGAGGTTACCCTCGACGTGGAGGAGCTTCTTTTCGGGCACGAGCCAGCCGGCACCGTTCGAGGCGGCGGCAACGGCCGAGGGGGAGAGCGACTGCTGCTGCTGCTGCTGCTGCTGTTGAGTGGATGCGTAAGGCGGGTGCCGGCCTTCGATCAGCCGCTGCTCCTCGCGCTCCATCTCGCGCAAGGCTTGCGTCAGGCCATCGTCGTCGTCGTCGGCAGCGGCGGCGCCGCCGAATGAGCCAACCCCAGGGTGATGACCTCCGTAGATCGCTCCAGTCGTCGGCGGCGTCGATCCACCCTCCTCCGCCGATCCTCCGAGGAGCCCGCCAAGGCCGAGTCCAAACGGCGAGAGCCCGCTGATGCTACTCCCTCCGCTCTCGACGCTTCCTCCGTCGGCCCGCCGCGGCGGAGGCGAGGGCAGCGCGAGCGGCAACAGCGAGTTGGGCGAGAGGAGACCGTCAAAGAGGAAGCCAGCTTCCGGATGCTGATGACTGTTGCTGCTACCGTTGCCGTCCTGGTTGGTCTGCTCGAAACTTCCATTCGCTCCTCTTGTCGTTGGAGCTGGCGCTCCATCGTCGCCGGCTCGGAAGCCGTCGCTGCTGCCAGCCGGGACGGAGAGCGAGGGACCAGCAGTGACGGGAGGCGTCGACTCGCCCTCACCGCCATGGGGGCCACTGCCTCCGGCTGGACTCGGACCGGCCGTAAAGTTGAACTGGCGGAGAAACTGGCCGGGCGAGAAGGGCAGCGAGCTAGCGTTGATCGGGGAAGGGGGTGGAAAGTAGCCTCCACCGCCGCCGGCGGCGCCGCTGGGGCCCGGGGAGCCGTTGGGACCGGTCGTCATCGTCCCAAAGAAGGTCGAGGGGGAGAAGGGCGGGAAGAAGGTCGATGGCGAGGGGAGGGGCGGGAGGGTCGTCGTCGTTGTCGTGGTCGTTGATGCTGTCGTGGTCGTTGATGCTATCGCGGCAGAGGATAGCGAAGGGCCGGCCAAAGTTTGCTGCTGCTGCTGCTGCTGCTGCTGCGATGAGGAAGGAGGGTGCTGGCTGCTGCCTTCCCCCCCGCCCCCTCTGACCCCTCCAGAGCCCGGCGCAAGGACGCCCGCCAGGCTCGGGTCGAGCGCAAACGGCGCCGGGCCAAGATTCGTCCGCTGAGCTTGGTAGACGTGGCGGTGTGAGTGCTGCTGCTGCTGCTGTTGCGCGCGCTGGTCATGGCCGTAGATGAAGGGAGCCTGCTGCTGCTGCTGATGTTGCTGCTGGCCGTGCTCGGGCCAGACGGAGCTGACCGCATAGCCCCCGGAAGGAGGGTCGATCGCAGAGTACGGAGCGAGTCCCTCGGCCGAGGGTAGGCTCGAGAGCCCTGCAGAGCGGCTCAACGACAACGAGGTTGACGACGGATGGGCAGGGGCAGAAGGACCGGCGGCCGTGGTCATTTGAGGTGACCGTGAGGAGGATCCGCCGCCACCGGGACTTTGACTGCTGCTGCTCGTACTGCTTGTGCTACTCATGTTGGCGTCCACACCCCCGGCCAGGAGGGCGAGCGAGGCGGCTGGATGAGCAGGAGCAGAGTGGAAGAGCGACGCCGAAGGGACGCTGTAGGGCGCCGCAGCCGACTTGCGGCTCGCCTTCGTCTTGAGCATGCTGTTGGCGCCGCCGGCCAGCACCGATGACGACGACGACAACGGACAGAGAGGGCCAGACGCAGAGGATGGACCGGCGGAAGATGCGGCGGCGGCGGCGGCGGGTCCGCCATTTGGTGCCGAGCCGTCGAATGAGGAAGGGTGGCAGCGCCGGCGGTGGCGGAGGAGGACGTCCCTTTTCGCGGTTGGCATGCGAAGAGAGGGAAGAGAGACCAAGAGGTGAACCTGTCAGTTCCGAAGGGATGCGGAGCCGATTGCTAGAGCCAACCTAAGCCGCGGGGGGGGGGGGGGGCAAGGGGGGTACGTACGACCGCGCAAATGACTTTGTACATTCCGGGCAAGGGAATGGTTTCGAATCTTGATCTGGGAGGGTTGATCCGATCGGGACGCGTTTTCAGAGCCCGCGCGTGATCGAACGAAATTGAGGGTCATGGTCGGAGAGGGGGAGAGTGGGCGGATGGGAGGAGGTGATGGACGTCAGGACGCGTCTTCTGGCTCGCGGGGAAGGGGTCAGAGGTGCGAAGTGCGTGAGAGCTCAAGGAAGGCTCTGTAACACCTCCCCGTGCTCTTCCGCTTCATGGACGTGATCTGCGCAGAGCCTCATGAGAGCGAGGGAGGAGGGAGGGAGGCAGAGGAAGAGGGGTCGGCAGACGGACGTTTGCGCTCGTGCCGGCGAACGTATTCCAGGCTGATTGTCACGGTGTTGTGAGCGCCGAGAAGAGAGAGCAGACCAGGATCGTGCCACGCAGCAGTAGCGAAGGACATCCATGCGCCATGCAGGATGGTGAAAAAGACGAGTTGTCAGTTATCGTCTGACCTCGGGCCATCGTCCTCTCTCTGAGTCGCCCTCCACCTCGGGACCCTCCTCCAGACCATCCGAACCGCCCTCTCCATCAAGTCCAACAGAAGAACGGACCGCGAATAGGATTTGCCGCAGGTCGCGCACTGGTAGGATGGCTTGCCGGCTGCTGGCACGGCGGCTGGAGGCGAGTCCATCAGGTCAAGGCGCGGGCGAGTTGAGTCGATGGGAGGGAGAGAAGGGACGAGGGGGGAGGTGGAGGGTGGAGGAGAGGAGAACTTAGGGTTACAATGCATCTCGGCAGTGACAACACTCTCAGCTCGACGACGACTGCGCCCGTCGCCTCTCCTTCCGATCCGCCATCAGCCTCATCCATGTCGTCCTTGCTTGAGCCCGACTGGCCCGGTCGCTGGTCACACGTCGAGCGAGTATCCTGCTTTGGTTTCGTTGAGGCAACGGCCACTCCACTAACTGGCTCCTGTGGCGTGCGTCTCGTACAGCAAGTTGCTCGACCGAGCCGGGCCGTCGACCGACGTCGATGGCTTCATGCCAGGTGACAAGGTCCGTTCGCTCCATCTTGGACTCCGCTCCAGGGCCGTCCTCATCTCTCAACGACTCGAAGCTCATCTTTGAGCCCGCCTCGAGGGGACAAAGTGAAGGAGGGGTGGTCACGGGCTGAAAGGGGGCCTCGAGGAGCTCACCGTTGCTGACGCACAGCACCCCCCTCCCACCTCTCGTTTCTCTCATCCATCTCGCGTGCCGCCGACGCAGGTCAAGACGTTTCTCCGCCAAGAGTGTCAGATCCTCGTCATCGGCGCCGGCGGACTCGGGTGCGAGATCCTCTCCAACCTCGCCATGAGTGCGTCTTTCCGATCGGTCTTCCCCCCACGGCTTGATCCCTACTCCCCTCTCATCCTTGCGGTCTGCCGACTCCTGCCTTGAGTCGCGCCCGAGCGAAGGAGGAGGGTCGAGAAGGTTCTCGCCCAGCTGGTTGGCGGTTGCTCGTAGAGTGTGACTCCTCGTCTCTCCATTCTCCTCTGTCCTGACGCTGCGATCCGCGTCAGAAGAGAAACTCGAAGGGTGGGTCGAAGGGGGAGGGCAGGGGAGATAGATCGCCGTTGCGAGCCCTTTCTTTCGGGTTGGGTCGTCTTTGGGAAGGAAGGGCGCTGATCACTCAAGTCTCCCTCCACTTGCCTCCTTCGGTCACCTTTTCCTCTCTTTACCGGTCTCATCATCGACCAATTGCCTCGCTCCCAACGACGCAATGTGCCCTCCGGTCGACTACCCGATCACTCACGCCCCCCCCCCCCCTCCTACTCCCTGCGCGCGGGCCATGTCTCCCCTCCCGCCTTTCTGTTCCCGGCCCTTAATCATCACCACCCTCCCATCGACCCATGGCTTGTCCCTCAAATCACACAGTGGGCTTCAAGAACATCACCGTCATCGACATGGATACGATCGACGTCTGTTCCCCCCTTTGCCTCTTGCCCCTCTTTCCCTCGTCCTCACTCCTCTTCGTCCACTGCAGCCGTCCAAACCAAAGCTGACTTCTACATCCCTTTGTCTCGTCAGGTGTCGAACCTCAACCGGCAGTTTCTCTTCCGGTGCGCATCCTTTGCTTTTCCTCCCCTTCACCTTCCTTCCAAGTCTTGCCGTTCTCTCTCCATTTTCTCTTCTCTTCTCGCCTTCACAAACTTTTGATACCCTTCCCTCTCTCGTCAACCATCCACCACTCTGCATCTTGGCAGATGCTGTCGTCGCAATTCGACAGCTTTCTCTGCAGGGCCGCGGTCATACAGATGAAGGGCCTAATAGGGTGGGAGGCCGGTGAAGGAATGTAGGGACGGGCGGGGGGTGGGGGAGGGCTTCAACCTGCCTAGTGTCGAAAAACGACGAAGGCGACCCTCCCCCCCCCCCCCCCCCCCGGCTGTCATTCAACACCCTCCCTCACGGCCTTCGTTGCTCACTCGCTCACCAGACGACGGCGGCGGCGGCAGATTCCTCCCGCGCCCTCCCCCGACGCTAGCACGTCGGCTCCCCCTTCCGCACGCGGGCCGTCCCCTCGTCAACGTCATCGCCGTTCGCCACCGTCGTCGTCGCCCTCCGCATCCGCATCCGCTGCGGTCGCCGGCGTCTTTGTCGTCGCGAGCGGGTCAACCAACCCCGCGACGTCCTTGGCAATCTCCTTGAGGACGGTCCGCCTGGTGAGCGACGAGGGAAGGACACCGTGACCGACCGGCCGGCCGGGTCCAAGAAGGGAGGGGTGATCATCCTCTGCTGTGTGCGTCGTCCCCCCCACCAGCCTCAGCCGCAAGCAGGTCGATCAACCCGGCGACGTCCTTGGCAATCTCCTTGGGGACGGCCCGCCGCGCGAGCGACGAGGGAATTACACCGGCTGGGTCCGAGAGGGTCATCATCCTTTTGGCGTGTGCGGGCGGACGTACGAACGTGCGTGCGTGGGTGGGTGCGGGGCGTGGGTGCGGGGCGGCGATGGTTTGCAGGATGGTCGGTCGGTCGGTCGGTGGAAGGGGGGAGGAGGCGGGAGCGAGGACGGAAGGGAAACCCAAGCCCACGCCACGTGTGTTTTAAGACAGGCATCCGTGTGTGTGTGTTGAGGGACCCGAGGGGGGAGAGGGGGCGGGGGAAGAGGGGGTGAAAGGGGGGGGGGAGGGGGGTTGATCCGATTAGTGATTGAGACACGAGACGGGCTTGGATTTGGGCGGAGGGGAAGCGGGGGGGGGGGGGGAAAGGATGGATTCTCGACCGGCCCGAGTTGTTCTCCCCACTTCCGTCGTCCGTCGGCAGACAAGCGAGCGAGCCACGGCCGTCAAGCAAGCGGAGCAAAGGGGGTCGGAGGGGGGGGGGGGGGCGCGAAAGAGCCAAGACAGAAGAGTAAAAGAAGAAGAAAAAGGAAGCCAGAGCCGAAAAAAGAAAAACGCACGACCACTCGATCCGGGTCCCGTCCTCGATCCGCCGGATCCGCTCGACCGCAACGTACCTCCCCCTGACCCTGCCCTTCTCCCCGCCCTTCTCGCCCGGTCGGTCGACGCCGACGCCGACGACGGCCGGAGGAGGAGGATCGTCGGCGAGTGCCAGCGGGAGGGTGACGTTGAGGAGCTCGCCCCGCGCCAGGTCGACCGTCTGGAGGAGACAGACGAGGAAGGTCCGTGGGCGGAGGGGGAAGGGCATCGCGTAGTGGAGCTTGAACAGGCCGGCTTTCTGTTGTTGCTGCTGCTGCTGCTGCTGCTGCTGCGAGGGCGAAGAAGGGGGGGAGGAGCAGTCGATCGTCACCTTCGCCTCTTCTGCCTCTTCCTTTGCCGCCGTCGCCGTCGCCGCCGTCGTCGTCGTTGTCCCGGCCGCCGCCGCTGTGGACGACGGGGAGGGGGTGAGCGGGTTGTTGAGCGACGGCGGCGGTGACCCTTGCAGCGGCAGCGGCTGCGGCGAGAGCGACGATGTCGAGGTCGGCGGCGGCCGCGGCCGCTGCTGCTGAGGAGGCAGGACGAGTCGACTCGGGAGTGGACCGAGCGGCGCGAGCGGTCGTCGTCCTCCTTGGCCGGGGTCGACACCCTCATCATCGAGTCGAACGACCGCTTCGAGCGAAGGAACGAAGCGGATCTCGGTCTCAAAGTGTCGGTGGTAGACGTACTCCTGTCCACATTCCGGGGCCCGGGGCCGGCCCGGTCGTCGTTGTCGTTGTGAAAGGAAAGGTGGGGGGGAGGGACGAAGGACGGAGCGCGAAGAGAGGGACAGAGAGGGAATGACAACGCAGGCAGGCAGGCAGGCGGGCAGGCAGGCAAGAAGTCAGTCCGGCGCCCGCACGCCCGCCCGCACGTTCCGTCCATCGTCGTTCGTCGTCCAGCGAGAGAGAGAGAGAGAGAGAGAGAGAGAAAAGCCCGAAATGTCAAAACATCAAGTGCGGGCGCCCAGATGGAGTAGGGAAGTGTCCTTTCGACCCCATCGCCAGCCAGCCAGCCAGCCAGCCAGCCGTGTTCCCCCCCCCCCTCTCCCCTCCCTTCCCTTCTCTTCCCTGACCCCTTCCCGTCGCAACCTCGGCAAGAGGTCCCTCCAGCGCCCTTCCGCCCTTCCACCCGCCTGCACGTCGTCCGTCGTCCAGCGAGAGAAGGAAAGACAGGGCAGCCCCCGATGTCAGGCGGGCGTTCATCCCCCCCCCCCCAAAAGGTCGCTTCGACGTCACGTCACCGTCATCCCCCTTCCCTCCCTCCCCCCTCTTCCCCCTCCTTCCTTCCCCCCTGTCTCTCCGCCGAGAAACTCGCGACCGAACCGAGACTGAGACCAAGACCGGAAGAAGATAACCTCCCTCTCGAAATCCTTTCCCCCCCGGGGAGGGAGTGGAAACGGGCAAGCAAGAAAAAAGGGGGCGAGAAACGAGGGGAACGAGAGAAAAACGCACGACGGCCTGCTCCCAGCTGAGCTCGGAAGAAGAGTGGACGCTCCGCCTCCCGGCCCAGCCGTCCTCGGACCTGAACGACTCGACCTTGTTGTTGTTGTTGGGGTTGCTTCTTCCCATCCCTCTCGCCGGTAAACCGCTGCTGCTGCTACTGCTACTGCGGGTGCGGGCTCCCGGTCGGTCAGCGAGCCGTCGCCAAGCGGCTTGACCGAGGGGGAAGTCGGCCAGTCGATCGAGAGCGAGGTCAAACAGGTGGGTCGAGAGCGTCGGTTCCTCCTGCTCCTGCTCCGGCTCCGAAGCCGGCGGTGACGGTGACGGTCGAAGGAGGAGGGGGGACTCGCGATCGGCAGCCGAGGAGGAGGAGAGGTCGGGATCCTGGCCCCTACGACCGGGACCGGGATTGGGATCGGGACCGTCGGCTCCGACTCGGGTCCGCCGGGCCTGCTGGCCAGGCGCAGGCGCAGGCGGCGACGAAGAGGAAGAAGAAGGGACGAGGAAAGCCGACGAGGCGATCGGCGTCAGCGAGAGGGAGGTCGGCCATGACGTTGACATTGGGGGGTTGAGTTTGCTTGCTGCGAGGGCGACCGACGACGACGGCGGCGGTCGAGACGAGACGAAGAAGAGGAAGGGGGGGGTCCTCTACTTGCTGGGAGGGCGGGGCGGTGCGGTGTGGTGTGGAGCGGACCAGCAGCAGCAGCAGCAGCGTCTGTTGTCTGGGCAGGGCGAGGGCAAAGAGAGGAGAAGATGGAGGGATCTCGATGGGCGTTGGAGAGGCGGGCAGGCGGATGGATGGACGGGAGCGGCGCTCGGCTACTTTCGGCACTCGCTCGCTCGACTCGCGTTTTCTGAGAATAGATCGAGCCAGAGGGTTCGTTTGGGAGATGGCGACCTGCGCGCGCGCGCATGAATAGGTGTGTGGACGGCTTTGCGTCATGCCGTCCGTCTCTCTCTCCCTCTCTCGCCTGTCTGTCGCTCGCTCGCGCCCTGCACGGCGGCTGCTGCGGCTGGCGGCTGGCGGACGGACGGACGGGCGGGCGAGCGGCCGGATCGACAACCGGAGAGGAGAGCCGCCGGAGAGGGGAACCGTCACCCGGCTGAGGGATGAGCTCAAGCTGCTAGTAGAGCTGGCTAGCTAGCCTGCTGCTGCTGCTGCTGCGCAGATCCCCTCCTCTTCGTCTTTCTCTCGCCCGCCCGCTCGCTCGCTCGCCCGCGTCTGGCAGCCGTCGGTCGTGAGGGACCGGACTTAGGGTTAAGGGCGGAGGTTTGGGCTAGCCCATGGCATAGCTCTCTAGGCGGGACTGACTGCTGCGCGCTACCCCGCTGACGTGTGGTCGTCCCCCTCTCGACGGCTCCCCCCGCACCGACGGTTGTTGGTTGGCTCGCCCGGACGGCGGATCCTAGCTCTCGGCCTTTCGTCACCGCCCTCTATTCCTCTTTCCGCCCTCCACCCACCTTCACCTCCCTTGGACCCGACACGCCTCGCTTCTGCCAGCCAGCCAGCCAGCGCTACTTGGCCCCTCTCCTTCGCTCCCTCGCTCCGCCTTAGCTCTTTTCCCGCCTCCCTTGCCTTGCCTAGCTCTAGCCCTAGCCCTTAGCCCAGCCAGTCAAGCCATCATGACGCCTCTCAAGCCGTCGACCGCTCTTCACCCTTTGCCTTCGTCGGCGTCGTCCCCGCCGCTCACCTCGCCCGCCCTCTCCTCCGACGACGACGGAGGAGGGTCCAGCTTCAGCAGCGCCGAAGAAGAAGCCAACCACACGACCTCCAACTTTAACCTCGGCAAACGCTATCGGCCGACGCCCCTCCCGACGCCGTCCGGCGAGGAGACGCCCGCCGGCCTCGGTGGCGGCGGCGCCGGGTTCCTCTCGGGGGGAGGGGGGATCTCAGGAGGAAAGTTGACCATGACGACGCCGGCCGTCGAGGGCGCAAGGGAGGTCCTGGCTTCTCAACGATCCCGGTCGACGGCGGCCGCGGGTCGGGCGGAGAAGGACGGCAAGGATGACGACGACGACGAAAGAGGAGCAGGATCGGGCTCCTCTAGCGGCGGCGGTGGCGGCGCCCGAAGGGATGCCCCGTCGACGACGACGACGAGCGCTTCGTCCGAGACGGAGGAGGCGGTGGCGGCCGGGGTCGTCGCCGAGGGGGACGCCCCTACCCCTGCCGCCGCCGCCGCCGCTGTTGCTGCTGCTGCTGCCAACGTTAGTGGTGTGCCAAAGGACGAGGTGGCCGAGGCGAGGAGCCACCGTCGTCGCCGCAGTCCACGTACGACGGTGGCGTCCGACGACGACGACGACGACGACGAGGTCGAGGTCGAGGGGGACCGCCTCCCCCGCCAACGCCGGCCTTCCGACGACAAGGAGCAGGGGATCGATGACGACGTCGACGATGAGGAGGGGCTCGGGCTAGCCCTCGACTCCCCTCTGTCGTCGTCGTCGTCCGCCTCGACCTCGGACGACGTCGACGAGAACGTCGACGCCGATAGGGACGGCAGGGTCGACGACCGGATCGGATCCAAGCTCGTCAGACGGACGACCGGCAAGGGGTTCAAGATCCGGGAGGAGCATCAGCCGGCCCATCGGAGGTCCGATGCCGAACGTCGGGAGCTCGCGAGCGGTAAGATCGAGGCGAGTCGGCTGAAGGCTCGGCAGGCTAAGCTGCTCGAGAGGGAGCGAGAGCAGCAGCGCGCGGCCGAGGAAGCCGCCAACAGCAAGGGAAAGACGACGGGGGGCAAGGGAAAGAAGGGGGGACCGGTACCGCCGATGCCGTTGGCGGAACCGAGCCCTCAGACGTCCGGGAGCGTGACGCCCAACGCCAACGCCACCCACGACAACGACGACGGGACGGGCCTTCATCTCACCGACCACCACCGCCGCCGCAACGGCGACAACGGAGACGACGTCAGCGGTGCCGACGGCAGCAGCAGCAACGAGGAGGGCTCGTCGGCGTCGGCGTCGGCGTCGACTGCGCCTGCGCCCGCACCGCCGCCGACCGGAAGCGAGCCCTCGTCCTCCTCCTCGGCGACGGCGGCCTGGCAGCAGCAGGTGTCGTTGTCGTCGACGAACGCCCCCCCTGCGGTCGGGACGCCCGAGCATGAGAAGCCGGCCAAGGACTACAAGCGTGAGATGCGCAAGCACCTCGAGGTCCGTTCCTTCCGTCTCTCTCCTCCTTTATTTCTCCCTTTACTACGGACCCCCCCCCCTCCCTTCCTCCTTCCTCTCCACCCAACCCATGCCTTCCTCGGTCCGACCCATCGGACAGACGTTCTTCCTTCCGCGCGCGCGAGGCGCTCGAAAGCAGGAGGTGGATGGACGCTGACACTTTTTCCCCTTTGCCCCCCCCCCTCTTGTCTGCTTTCCTTGCCTACCGGTCCTCCTCCTTCCTTCGTCGTCGGATAGAGCATGATGGGTTCGTTCGATAAGCTATCGACCTCGCCCTCGTCGGCGAGCCACTAGACGATCCAAAAGAAAGAAAAAAAAGGTCAAAGGGAACGAACGCACTTCTCCTCTCGACCCTCCTTTGCGCCGAAGCAGAGCAGTCCTGGATCGCTCTTCCCCTCCCTCGCTCAACTCACCTCGCACATCCCTCCCTTTGTCTTCACTCTCTCTTTTTTTCGCATCCACCTACACACATGTCCCCTTCCCCCACTCACTCCCCGAAACGCAAACCCCTCTCACCCGTCACTCACCTCATCCGCTTGGTCGTCCTCGTCGACCCACCCACACCCCGTCCCGCTCTCCCTTACACTGTATCGTTAAAGCCCCCTCTTCACACACGCACGCACGTAGCCCCCGTCGTTCCGCTTCCTGACATGCATGTCCCCTTTTGCCCGTCCACTTTCGATCCCTCCTTCCTTCCTTTCCTTCTCGGAAGCCCCTTTCCCGTCGCTCCCTGGAAGGTTCTCGCCCGCGCGCGCGCGAAAGAGAGTAGGAAGGGGGACTGGATTGGCTGCGGGATCAGGGGGAAACCCAGTCGGTTGCGTGTCTGAGGGCGTCGGGAAAGGGCGAGGGGGGAGTAAAGGGGTTTCCGCACCGGCCGGCGCCGCGTCGAGACGAGTCAGCAAGACGGTCGGAAGCGTCTATCCAGGCGACATCGTGCCAGGAGGTGGGCTTCCTCAAAAGGATCCCCAAGTCGGAACCCAAAGGCTGCCTACCCGCCCGCCCGGACGACGTCGTCGTCGTCGGATGACCCAAGGCGCGGAAAGCCCTTTCGTGGCGGCGGAGGGTTTCCGAACCGGACGGAAGGAGGGAGGCTCAAGCGTTCCGACTGCCTTACTTCAGGAGTTCATCAGGAAGGGTCTACATCGTCATCAAGAGTTGCCCCGTCTGGCCCCCGTCCGGGCCATGCGCGTCTACTCCCCCCGCTGGAGCTTGTCGAGTGCCCGAGGTCCCTCCTCCTCCCAAGCCTCGCGCGAGATCCAAAACTCGTCGCGGTGCTTCATGATGTCGGCCAGGACGGCCCCGCCGAGGAAGACCATGTGCTTGCGCCGAGGCGGGTCCTCGATCCGGATCTTGAAGTTCTGCGGGGCGTCGTTTCACGCGCGGGAGGGTTGCGAGACTTGTCAGCACGGAGGGAGGGCAAACCAAAAGAGGAGCCGGTTGTGCAAGTTGACGACGAAAGGGCAAACGGACCTTGAGCCGCTCCGGGTTGCCGTTGAGCACCTTGCTCAGGTAGAGCTGCTTCATCTCCTTCTCGAGTCGCGACGGCAGGCCGGGGTACATGCTCGATCCACCCGAGAGAACGACGTGCTTGTAGAGGTCGGCCCGGACATCGACCGCGGCGGCCTGGACCGTGTTGAAGAGCATCTCGGCCATGCCCGGCTGCTCGACGTCGACCAGGTGCGGCTGGAACATGCATTCCGGCGCCTCGAACCGCTCCGAGCCAACCTTGATGACGCGGCCGTCCGGAAGCGTGAAGTTTTCGACGAGGACGGTCGTATCCTCCGAAAGCCGCTTGTCCTGCTCGAGGTCGTACCTGTGCGAAGGTGGGGTGGGCCATCGCAAGCGTTAGCCGGCTAGAGCCTAAGGCGAAAGGAGGGGGCGCGCGCGCGCGTGCGGACGCACGAGGTGTAGCACAACTTCTCCTTGATGGCCCGGACCGTCTCAAAGTCGGCCGTCCGGTTGAAGGCGTAGCCGCGCATCAGCAGGAGCTTGATCAGGTAGCGGGTCACATCCCGGCCGGCAACGTCGAGCCGGCGCGTCAGGTGAGGCAGTGCGTAGCCCTCGTACACGGGGACGATATGCGTCACACCGTCGCCCGAGTCGACGACGACACCCGTCTGGAGGCCTGTTGAGGGGGGTCAGCGGAAGCGGGTCATCAGCAGACTGCGCGGATGCAGCTGGGCAAGGCGCACAGGTACGCACCCTGCGCATAGAGCGTGAGCACGGCCTGGATCGCAACGTAGACGCCTCCCGCCCGATAACGCTCAAACATGACCTCGGCCATCTTTTCCCGGTTCTTCTTGGGGTTCATCGGCGGCTCGGTCAGGAGCACCTTGCGGTCGGCCGGGTCGACGCCGAGCTTGGTAAACGTGTAGTCCCAGAGGTGCGTCATGTCGGTCCAGTTTCGAACGATGCCGTGCTCCATCGGCTGCGTGACGTTGAGGAAGGACCGGTGTTCGGCGGCTGAGGGCGAGGCAGGCCGGCGGAGGGGCAACGCAAGCAAGCGCGGTGCAGGTAGGGATGGATTCAGGCCTGAGCGTCAGCTAGCAGCTTCGGCGTTCGGCAGCCTTTGACCCTCGTAAGGGGACACAAGCTGTCTCGAAGTCGAAGCCCGAAGCCATCCCGGCTCAATCATGATCGCTGCGCAGGGATGCACGCGTCACCCGTTCGTACAGGCTCGCTTGGTGACGACACCATCACCCGCCTTCCAGCTACTGGACCTTGTGCCAAGATAGCTGGTCTAGCTACACCAGCTCGAGGCCGTTGGCTCCTCCAGATCTTGTGCTCTAGAGAGGATGCGAGCGGGCGGAGGAAGGGAGCATGACGCACCCTCATCGCCGACCATCAGGTCCTTGATCTCGGCGCTACCCAGGCGCTCCTCGGCGCGGAGGATCGGCCGACCAACGATTGAGGGGAAGACTGACGACCAGTAAGAGTATATGCAGGGGTCAGTGATGCTGAGAGAAGAGATGTGAGACTGACAAGGTGCCCGGCGGATGGCTAGCAGGCCAAGCAGGGCGGATGACGGCGAGCTGAAGCACACGCACCATGCTCGGGGAAGTTGGAGCCAGCGAAGCCGCACTTGACGAACTGTTCAGAGGGAGCGTCAGCGGGATCGTCCTGGAAGCGGGCGGTCGACGCGCGAGGACGTACACCGGTGCCGTTGTCGACGACGATGGGCAGGGTCGGGTCCATCTGAGACGAGGCGAGGTCGAGGGCTGAGCGAGCGAGGGGAGTGACGAGCGCGCGCTGGCGAAGAGATGGAGACGGAAACTCTGCTGATACACGGACAGCGGTCAGCCAACCATACTCTCTGTCCCGAGCTTCCGCCGGCAAGCGGCAAGCCACTCACAAAGGGGGTGGGACAAGTAGCGCGGCAGTGAGGAGCGATGGACGGTGCCTTGCCTCCCTGCGCATCTCGCCGCGCGGCCGGCCGCCCGGGCGACTGTCGATGTCAACAGGTCCAAATGACGCCCGGCAGGTCGACCCCCTCTCCCTACCCGATGGAGAAGCGGTACATGAGGGTGGCACCCAAAACGCAACGGATCGGTCTGAAACTCTGTGATCTGATGTTTCTGGCCTCCCTGATCACGAATCTGTGACTCCCATCTTTCTAAAGTGCGATGCGGGCTCGCTATCGACGTCGGAAAGTGTAACCCTAGGTGCCCTCGCCCGCGGAAGGGGTCAAATCCGAAACGCAACCGCTTGAGACGAGACTAACACCGATTGATCCAGCTCGGTCATGCAAGCTAGGAACCGCTCTTCTCATCTTTTCTCGTTGCGGTGGTCCGCCGGTAAGCGAGCAAAGAGTGCTGCCGCGCGCGTCCCGGGGTGAGGGTCGAGGGGCTGCTGCGCGCACGCTAGCGGACAAGAGGCTCCCGGCTCCTTCTTCATCTCCTCCTTCCTCACAACTTCCCTCCTTCCCAGCACTCGCTCCGACTTGCTCACCTCTCGGTGTTCTTGACCTGTTGTGTTGCTGATGATGTCGCTCCATCGTCGACGCCCACGCACCCCGGTTATCGACACCGACGAGGTCCTGCCCCCCTGTCGTTTGGCCTTCTTCCCTTTGACCTGGCAGATCCCCCCTGTCGAGTGTCACCCTAATCTCGTCAGGCGACCGGGAACGCCACTCTTTACGCCACCTCCTGATCATCGATCCCCTCTTTTGCTGACCGGTCGCACGGCTCCTGTCTTTCGTTCGCTGCTGCCGGGAGCTCCGTCAAGAGGCGAGTTGTCGCGACCTCTGTCTCTGACTGCCACCCTTCAGCCAGCTCGCGAGACAGCGTCCTGCCTCCCATCTCCTTAACACGAGCTCCAGCCTGCACGACCTAGCAGCTACAGAGTCGACAACACACGTCCGCACCACCTCAGCCAGACACCGAGCTTGCTTCCCTTCTGCCCTCTCGACCCCGAGCTCATGCCCAGCAAGCCTCAGCGCCCACGAGCTGGCACCGCTGGCGCCATCTTTGACATCGGCCCGACGCCCTATCACCCCATCGGTTGGTTTGCACGTCCAAATTTTGAGTGAAGTGGACTTTAGGCTGACGCTCACAACGCTCAGTCCGTTGGCAGGATCAGCATTTTCACCATCACTCTTACTCATTGCCAGGTGGTTACTCACCCAATTCGTCGCCATCTTCTGCCGCACCCGGTCATCGAGCGGAGCTTCCCAGGTCAACCTCCCTCGGATCTGCCATTCAGCAAGCAACCGCGGCGGCAGCTGAGCCGGAGGGATCGCGGTCGACCCGGCGTGATGCGAGATTCAAAGCGCCCGCTCACGCACGATCCTGGTACACCTCCGAGACACAGGCCGCCTCGGCATCGCTTGCACCGACTCCTCTGCCCTATCTGTCGCAGACCTGTCTCCGGATCAACTCGTTTCGTGAAACGATCGTCGCTCCGCGTGCCTCGGTCAACAACACAGTCGAGATCGAGCCACCGTCGCAGCCGCCGATACCTACCGGATCGACGCGGCTCTCGAAAGTTGCGCCATCTAATGCCCGATCGACCATCGGTCATCAGCGGCGTGAGGGGCCGACCTTGGCGACACCACAGGCCTACATGGCGAGCTCCCCGGCCTCAATTCGCTCGGCTGCGCCCTTCACGCAGCACCACACGCTCGGCCTGTCGACACCTCAGACGGCCTACTCCCGGACGGCCCCCTTCTCACCTCAGGCGCAGAGGGTCCAGCACAAGATCAACGTCCCCCGCTCACCTCTCCACGGTCGATTCATTCCTGTCAGAGCCTTCGCTCCGCACTCTAGCCGATACGCTCCTCCGATGAGGCCCTGCCTGCCCTTACCATCGTACGCACAACGGCACGCTTATTCCGGCAGTTCCCTCTCAATCACTTCGGACGTCTCGGTCGATTCGCACGGCATCCCTCGCAAGGCGACCAAGCTCCTTGGCCTCCCCCCACCACCACCTTCGCCCTCACTCACTCGGTTCGACGCCAAACCGCCCCGACCTCGCTTCATCACCCACGGTGGAACCTCGTCGGTCAGCTCGCTGAACTCCGCTCAATCTTTGTCGACCGCTTCATATCTTGATTCGGCGCTCATGACGCCTGCGCACGATGCGTACACGCCTTCTGGTATCTCGCCCGGTCACCCAGCGCGTGGTGGCCTCTTCGTCGACGGCGGCGGCGGCCAGCCGGTCCCGACCAAGGCGCAGCGTTTGCTCGGCCTGATGCCGACAAAGGCCGAGCGGCTTCTTGGCGTCGCACAAGTCAACGCATCTTCGAGCGGAGCCGATTGGTTTGAGGGCGATCTTGACATCGCCGGCAGCGACGAATCGTGGCGTGCGGCCGAAGCGTACGGCGATGACGCAGCCGTCGTCGACAAAATCTCGCTTGAGCCGCCCAGACTACCGGACCTCAGGCCACCTTCGGGCAGCTTTGAGAACGTTTTGCTGTCCCTGGCAAAAGAGGCTCCCGTCGCACGGCCGCGACCTACACCGAGACGGATCAACGCCCTCTCGCCTAACGCGCGCGAGAGCCACTTCCTGCCCGGTTCGCCCGTCTTTCTTCGCAAAAACTCAAAGCGGCTCCGTCTCCGGTCAAGCAAACAGAGCCTTCGCCAGCAGGTGGCGCGCTACACAATCCTCTCAAGCACCCCAAGTCCGCGTCTGACCGGCCGCTTGGTCGCGCCAGAGACGAGCATGAAAAGCCTCCGGTCGGCCGCCTCGACCCAACTTCACATCCTTGCCGTCAGTCCGGTCCCACCCGAGCTCAAGGACGCGCTCGCTCAGGCCCACGGTGCCGTCAAGACGCTTGAGGAGTGGGAGCGCAACGGCTGGAGCGACGACGGGCGCGTGCCGTCGGCGGGCGACGGCTTTGGTGAGCTCATGCTCCTTTCGCCAGGGACGACGAAGGAGAGCGGCGAGATCATTCAAGCCGCAGTCTGCCGCCTCAGTCGTGCCGTTTCGCTTGCCGATGTGGGTGCCTTCTCAGCAGCAGAAACACATCTCGTCGAGGGGCGCAATGCTAACCTTTTTCGCTCTGGCAGATTTCTGAGGCGCAAACCCTGCCTCCGGCTGTTCCACCGCTACCTGCGCCGACAGCACCGGTCGTGCGAAGCGATACGACGACCTCTAACCAGACGCAAAGCTCCTTCAGCTCAACCTTTTCGTGCTCGCAGCCGACTATCCTTCTCCGAACGTCGTCTGGTGCCCGACCGAAGCGCCTTTTACACCGAGCACCACTTCCGGTTGAGCCAGTCTTCTCACCCTCATCGCCGACTTTTTACCTTTCAAGCCGCAAGTACTCGACGCTCGTCGACTTCCTCTCCTCATCCCCCAGTACGACGTTCTGCGTCGTCTCCGGTCCAGATCAGACTGTCAGGCGCGTTGTTTACGTCACGCTCAGCGAGACAAGTGACGGCCACGGCCTCGGCGATGATGACGAGACATTCACACTCTCGTTCGCCCTCCACCCGAAGCGAATTCTTGGCCACAGCGCGTCGCACCAAGTTGCCCGCGTCGTCCTGCACTCGCAGGAGACGATTGGCGACCTCCTTCTCCGTCTAAGCACCGCTCAGGTTGGCCTGTTTGCGCCTGATGCCTGAAGATCCATGCGCCGTCCGTGAACTCGAACCCTCTCCCCTGGGTATTGTAAAATGTTCGTGAAGGTCGTCAAATAGATCCCGAGCGGCGCAAAGGTGTGGCCGTCCGGTACGTTAACCGATGTCGCATAGGCAAAGGTCGAGTGTGGTGCGCCCTGCGATGGGCAACGATACGAGCACTCGTCGGGCTGCCGACGAGCGCCTGATAAAGATATTAACCGGCTAGGCGCGTTAATTCTCTCGCCACTGGTGATGGCAGGATGAACAACGGCTGTGACAGGACAGGGTGCGAGACAGAGTCAGCTCGCGGCCGGCAGGACGGCGCACCACCGCTGGTCAGGACGGGAACAGACTAGAAGGTCGTCATAGGCTCGTCGGCGCTCCGGATCTGGAGTTGCATCCAGTAGGCCTTCATGTTGTCGCACTTTGGACAGCGCACTGAGGTCGAAGCGGGGTACCGGGACGTTAGCAGTCACGATATGCAGCGTGGATGAGGCGGCACGCACTCTCTGTCGAGTCGACATTCTCCCATGCCTCCTCGCCGCCAAGGACGTCGTCGACGGCCTTCCGCGTCAGCCTCGTCCGCTGCGTCACCTGCGAGTCATGAGTGAGCAATGGCATCAGCGACAGACGGAACCAGGGCACGCAGCAGCAGATTTGGGGAGGGCCGGACCTGCTTGGTGATAGGGAAGCGATAGGTGCAGGCCTGGCAGGCCCACATCTGATCGCCCGTCGCGATTGAGATGACGAGCAAGTTGGCGCAGATCGGACAGAAGATCATGGCCGGCGAGGAAAAGAGGCGTTGCTCCGGGGTCAACGTCCGAGGGCTGGCGGCGAGGGCCGGGACGAGTTCGAGCGAGCTCGGGCGCGCCCAAGCTGAGCGACCAACACCGACCCCCTACCCCTGGGGAGGCCTCCTCCATCCCTCTCCCTACACACATATCACAGCAAACGAGCTCATGTGGAGTCACCAGCGTCAGCCCTCGCAGACGGGGTCGAGTCAGAACAATCAGAAGGCCTGGGTTCGTCCCTTCCTTCCCCTTCTCTTCCTGACCCGCGCGCGGCGCCGAAAGGGGTGTGAGGTGCCGTGGACAATCAAGCCGGCTGATCCGACCCCGACCCTACCCCTCCTTGCCAGCTCGCCAATGCCTACCAGGAGCTCGGAAAGGAGCTCGGGTCCGAGAAGCTCCGCGTCGTCGGAGGTTACACGCTGGGCAAGGTCATCGGCGAGGGTGCGTCGTCCCGGGCTCTCCTGCCGGCAGTCGTCTCCCGCCGCCGGCCGAGGCTGCCATCGAGGCATGCCGCGGCGCGACCTCGGCCGGGACGAGTTCCTGACGAAGCCGTCGAGGCATCTCTGACGGGTTGCGACTGAAGCTGATCTGGCGTACGTTCTGTCTCGTCAGGCACATACGGCACCGTCCAGTGCGTTTTTCGTCGTCTCCCAGCTGCTGCTAGCGGCAGGACTGGGCTCGGTTGCATGGCCGCGAGCGGGCACAAAAGGAGCTGACCCGACGACCCATGTGCTTCCGTTATTCCCTTCCTTGTTGCAGCATTTGCACGCATCGGCTCACCTCGACGCGATGCGCGATCAAGCGGATTCCCAAGCACTTGTCATCGATGACCTCGCTCACGCGTGAGATCCACCACCACCGACGGCTGCACCACCCGCACATCTGCCAGCTGCTGGAGGTGCTCGCGACCGAGTCGCACATCTGGCTCGTCACTGAGCTCTGTGCCGGGGGCGAGCTGTTTGACTACCTCGTTGAGAAGGGTCGGCTGACCGAGGTTGAGGGTCGGCGGATATTCGGCGAGCTCTGCCTCGCCGTCGGTTACATGCACGACAAGGGCGTCGTGCACCGCGACCTCAAGCTCGAGAACGTCCTGCTTGACGGCGAATGCCGCGTCAAGCTCGGCGACCTCGGCTTTGTGCGCGAGTGGGAGCAAGGCCGGTTGCTCGAGACCTTCTGCGGGACGACCGGCTATGCAAGTCCCGAGATGCTTCAGGGCAAGAAGTACACGGGCGAGGGTTCGTTCCGCACGCGGTCTGGACCTTGATTATTCGCTGACACTCTCTCCTGCGTTCTTCAGAGGTCGATGTCTGGTCGCTCGGCATCATCCTCTACTGCCTCTTGACCGGCGGCTTGCCGTTTGACGACGACGACGAGGACAAGATGAAGGCGCTCATCATCCGTGGCGAGTACGAGGATCCAGAGTGGCTCGAGCCAGGTGCGTTGGTCGAGCGTGTGGCTACCTCTTGCCGACAATCAAACCTGACTACAGACTCCTTTGGCCCGATTCAGAACCTCGCTCGTTGATCCACACCCTGCTCGACCTTGACCCGTCGAAGCGGCCAAATGTCAAGCAGATCCTCGCCCACTCATGGTTCACCAAGTGCATCTACCCTTCGCCGCCCCCTTCGCTGCCGCCATCCAACGCAGCATCGCCGACGTCTGCCCCTCGCCAGTTGCCGACGCCGACGATCGAAGAAGAGGCGCTATCGTTTGCGAGCTCGCGCTCGTTTCCGACGCCGGTTGCGGAGGAGCCCGATGAGGCAGTTGCGTCGTCTACCGCGCCGGGCAGCGAGACTGAAACCAACACGAGCTTTGAATGGAAAGACGGCGATTCGGACCAGATCCGAAGCGGGCGAACGAGTCCGACAACCGTCAGCAGCGAGCACACGCCTGACGACGAGTCAAGCAAAGAGGGCGCCGAGGGCGGACTGAAAGCCGTCGAAGCAGCTCGGTCGAGCAGTCCGAAGCCGACGCTGCGCCGAGCCGGGAGTGAGGCGACGATTCGCAAGTCGGATTCTGATTCTTCATCGGCGCCAAGCAAGGGCTCGTCCTCGCGCGACCTCCTCGCACCGGGCGGCTCGGCCGACCCGATCGAGGAGATCCGCGAAGAGGACGAGGAACACGACGCTCATCCGGTCGACCACGTCCACGAAGAGCGGGACCGCTTACTTAAGCACCTGCTGCCGTTCACTCAGCACTCGAAGACACCCTCGCGGACCAAGCGGCGGTCCGTGTCCTCTTCGTTTTCTGAGCGATTGACCCCGTCGACCTCGACGCAGCAGCTCTCGCAACTGCCGCACAAGGGCGCCGTGCCGTACGTCAACGTCGATTACTTGTCTCTCCTGGCCGACATCCAGCAACCCGAGTTCTCGACTGAGGAGGAGGAGGAGATGCTTCGCGCGCTCAAGCTTATCGGCGTCGACACCGGCCAGCTCCAGCATAGCGTCCGCACGAACGCTTGTGACACGAGCGGCGCCTTCTGGTGGATTCTGTGGGGCAAGGGCGCAACCCAGCGGCGCGAGTCGCTCGTCCGGCGCAGCTCGCGTTCCGGAAGCGAGGTTGGCGACAGGGTAAGCGGCAGGCAACGCGAACGAACGGCGCAACCACCCCCGCCCAAGACATTTCCTTCTGCCGGTTCAGCCGGAGTGTCGCCGGGCACCATCCCGCGCGAGCTCGAGCCCGAGCAGCCACCACCTCCACCGCGGGTCGAGCGTCACCTGAGCGACGCGTCGTCGATCGAGAGTCAGGCGCTCTCGCTGAGGGAACGGCTCGACTCACCTCTGCCGCCACCGCCCAAAGGGGAACCAACAGCCGGACTAGCGCAGGCAGTCGACGATCCGTTCGGGTCCACCTCAATTCAGCCCGGCCCGATTAACGTCGAGCCGCCGACGCCACCGATTCCGTCGTCGCAGTCGATGCAAGCTCTGCAAGTCGATTCGCTCTTCGGCCTTGGTGCTGTCGCGACCTCGCGCTCGTACCCCAATCTCTCATCCGAAACGGGCTCGCAACCGCCGACGCCAAGTGTAGAGGAACCGCAGTCGTCAACATCACCTAGTGCCTCGCCCGGCAAGTCGCGCCGTGCTGAACTTGGCAAAACCAGGTCCTCGTCGGTTAGCATGCTCCAGACGCTGGCGGCTGGCCTAACGCGCAAGAAATCAGACGACCGGGGCTTCGCCGACGAGGTCGATCGTCGCGGGTCGCTCTCGCCCGCTGTCCCGGTTCTGCCGACCAAAGCGTCCAAGTCGCCGCCAACCCCTCGAGCTGAGCTGCTTAGTCTTGGTCGCAAGCCCTCACAAGTTGACGAGCGGAGGCCCTCGTCGACCAATTCGTCTCGAACGGAGATGCCCGGGCCAAGCCATCACAGCGGTAGCCAGATGGGCAGCTCGGTCAAGTCGGAGGACGCTTCGTCCGACTACTCGGACGTTGTCCAGTCGCCGTCTTCGGCTCGCGGCAGCCTCGGCAAGGCTGGTCTCTTCTCAACGTTCCGGACCTGGCTGGGTGCCGACAACAAGAAGCGGTCGGGTCCAAAGCCGCGAGGCGTCATCCCGCAGGTCTCTCAGCGCTCCAGCTCTGGCGCCGGATCTGCTTCGTCTGCAGGCGTCGCCAGCCGGTCGGCCGCCCGCCAGTCGCTGGAGCGGCGGACCAAGCAGGGTCCCTACTACTCGGCCAGCGGCAGCCGTCGAACGTCGCTTCAGAGCAGCCGGCCGGTAATGCAGCACCGGTCGAGCTCGCAGGCCTCGAGCCATCATTCGCGCAGGTCGTCACTCAACTCGGGTCAGTTTGCGAGTGGCTCCGAGGTTCTCAGCCCCCCTCGTCCGGCGCTTGACGGTCCGTTCGTCTCGGCTCTTCACCGGCGGCCGAGCGACCCCAACCGGGCTTCCGACCGGACACCACAGACGGCGTTCAGTGGAGACTACCGCCCTCGCTCACGGCCGTCCTCAGTCCACTCACTCAGTCTGCACGCCCAAGCGATGGAACGCAAGGCATCGCGGTCGCCAACCGCCAGCTCGGCGGGCTCGATCCACGGTGGCCGCGTCCCGGCGGCATCGCCGCTGCAGAACTACCATCGACGTGTCGGCTCAGGTTCTTCGACCAAGGTAATGCGCCAATACAAGATCGTCAATCCACCCTCGCAGCAGGCCGCCCACATGCGATCGGCCTCGATGGCCTCGATCCGGTCATCGCCCAATTCGCGCTCTTCGTCGCCGTCGTTGACGGCAGCCGACCGGCCCCCCTCCCTGAACCGGTCAAACTCAGGAGGCGACTGGCGGGCCGGCCCGCGGTCGTTTGACATGGAGTACCAGTCGTCGGACGACGCTGGCCGGTCAACGAGCTCACTCGGCTCGTATGGGCCGACCGTCCTCGTCGCCCACCGGCCCAAGTCGGCCCTCTCAGGCGGCATACCGCACTCGCCCTTTCACTCACGCATCCAGCATCGGAGCCACTGGGATAGGAGCGATCTGACGCCCAAAGCCAAGGTTGTCCTCCGCAACGTCTTTGCGGCCAAGCCCGGCGACGAGGAGGGCGACTGGATCGACGATGACGACTGCTACGAGGGCGGTCTCGGCCAGACCAATGCGCGAGGACAGTCCAGTGGCGGGGGCAGCGGACCTGCTTCTGGCCTCTCGAGTAGCAGCAAGAGCAGCGCCGGTGGTCCATCCTCTGCATCGGCCATGCCAGGCGGTTACCGCGGTCGTACCGCCATGCCTCCCCCGGCATTGCCCTCAGCCTACCACGGGCGGCCGACCGCCGGGTCCAGCCGACAGCAGTCGTCGCCCCGACTCGGCTCAAGCCTCCCGCTCGACGGCCTAACGTCGAATGCGGCCGACGGTCCGACGGCAGCCCTATCATCGATCCCACCACCCTCTGCCGCTGCCGCCCGTCGGCAACTGCCTGCGACTGGCATCCGCAGTAGCGGCATCGTCGAGGAAGAGGAGCCTGAAGACGAGTGAACCACGACGCTGCTGAGCCGCTCTCCCCCCTCTCCCTTCCACACCATCTTTTCGTCGCCTCGCTTGTCTTGTAGCCCGCCTCGTCTCCATTCGATCTCCCCTCGCACGCTGCACCCCTGTATCTCTCCCTCCCGTCCATCTTGCCCCCGAACACTTTACGCTACTCATGACTTCACACGACCTTTGGAGCGCGCTGCCAACAGCAAACGCCGGCCAGGGTCAACGCTCGCAGAGTCATGATCTGCCCAGCAGGGTATGGAAGGCGTACAGGGGCGCCGGGCAATGGAGCGGGGATTGGCGGACGGGGCAGTGGCAACAGAGGACGAAAAAGCCGAGCCGATCCCTGGTGAGAGGAGCGGTTGCAAAAGGCGGAGGAGACAAGGGGGCATGGAGCGGTGGGTGGCTCCCAGGATGAGGCAGGCGCTTGTCAAAAGGATTTGCCTCGAGCCGCGGGGAGTGAATCAGCGGCTTGGATTGGGGGCGGCGCAAGTAGCGGCGGCCATCTATGAGCGAGTGGATCAGCTACATAAACCTACAAGGGACAAAGGCTGGTCAGCTAGCGGTTGTTGTCTTTCAAAAGGGCTTTTCCTGACGCACCACATATTATGGAAGCCTTGGGCGCGGGCGAACTTCTTGCAGAAGAATTCTGGGTCGAGCATTGCCACCGGCGCGTCACGGTCGCCTTAGTGGCCTGAGACGGTTGTCGAGGTATCGTCAAATTCGGTCGCAGCGAGGACGCGGCACTTCTCGAGAGCGATATCAGCATAGTAGGCCGGGGTGACGAGCGAGACCGAGCGCGTCGCCCGGCCAAAGACAAACGAGAGGCTGTTGGTGAGCCGCTGAATCTCATCCGAGTTGAAGCCATTCTCGTCGGCGAGGACGCAATAATGCGTCGGGCGCGCCGTGCCAATGAGGCCGGCGTGGGCCTGGTGTGCGAGGAATCGAGTCAGGTGCGACCTATAGATAAGGCGACGATAACGATCGACGCACCTAGAGGTAAAAGTCCCAGACAAGTGGCTGAGTGACGCCCTTGGCGCTGCCAAAGGGTGATTCGCGTCAGCTGGCCCAAAGGGGGTCTGGTCACAACTGGACAGGCCGATGGCGTGGGGACCCACTCAACTACAGTGCCAGGCGGGAGGTTGCCCTTCCGGTCGCAGAAGCGGGCGTCTTGCCGCGACGAGAAGAAGCGCTGCAGAGGGGTGCGAATTCAGCCTGCCGCTCCTCAGAGTACTGAACCGGCTGAGAGGACGCACCATGTGGTGGCGCTTACCCGCGCTGACATACTAATTAAAGGGAAGAGATTCCGTGTCAGACGCGACGCTGTGATACAAGAGCCTTCTAAAGGCAAGACGCACCGTAACCGGAATCTTGCGGCTCGGGTCAAATTCCTTGCAGGCCTCTGCGTTGAATCGAGAATGAGCGTCAGCAGCCTTCAGCCTTGGCCAAGGAAGATCGAGCTCGAAGGGGCCGCACGTCGGATGGCTGCAATCTCGGTTTCGACGACCTGGTGGAACTCGCCATCGCTGATGCCATCGCGGAAGCAGACAATCTTGTCGGGTCCCTTGCCGTCGTTGACCTTGTTCGCCTTCCAGCTTTCAAGCAGGGCCCGCACCATCTCTGGCATTCTCTGGACCGTCTCAACTCGTTGATCCTGAAGCCGGATCTCAACCTTGTAATCGGACGCGGTCGCGTCGGTCGTGCCGCAGACGGCGGCCACTGGAGAAGGATGAGGAGACCGGTGTTCAGTCTGACGTTCTGCGACCTGAGGATCGTAGCTCAGACGCACTTGAGGCAGCCTTGGAGCCCGGGTTCGGATGGTTGACGTCGATGCCGAGAATGAGCGTGTTGGGCGGCAAGTCTTGGGGCGAGAGACTCCAGTTGGTGCCTCCGACTGACCGAAGGCGGAGCAAAGGTCGGACGAAACTGAGTCAGCGATGCCTGCAAGTTGAGAGGCGGAGAGCGTGGTAAAATGAAACACACGCTTCAGGTTGACCTTGAGCGCAACGTCTGTCGGAGGGGAGGTCAGGTCGGCCGCGCTGGCATCGTTCCAGTGCCACCAAGGCCTAGACGTACTATTTTGGTACTGATCAACCTTTCGTGAGTCGCCCTGGCGATTGATCGTCGTGGTCATCATAAATTGCGATGGGACTGCGGAAAAGAAGCCAAGCGAAGAGCACAGTGTTGAAGGTCAGAAGGGATGTCGCTGGTCAGCCGAGCGCGAGTGAGACCACTGACCGAGGATGGGCAGGTCCAACGCGAGGTGTCGCTTGAGCGGCTCGTACGTCATACGATCCGGGACAAGGATCATAAGGAGCTGCGGGGGCCTGCCAGCCTGTTGGACACACATCTTGCCCGCCTCCTTGAGCGAGCGGAGGAGGTCGTGCGAGCCTTGATGGACAACGGGCCTCTGGTTTGGCTACGAGGTCGACCGAGGCACGCAGCGTCAAGGACGTTATCAACAAAGCGTGGCAGGCGCGCATGAACGTACGACGATCATGCCGCAGCGCTCCATGACCTGGATGAAGGTCGTCGCAAACTGCTTGACCTTATCGGCGCCGAAGTAAGGGTCGAAAGAGATCCAGCCCCACGACTCGAGCGGGACGCCTGGGCGAGCGTACTGGGACTGCATTGCCGGCGGAGCCCAAGTGTTTTCGAGGACAAAGGGACGCGGTCAGAGGCGGAGCGGAAAGACAGAAAGCAGTCTGCAGGAGGCAAACACACCTGGAGGTTGTTCCACGTGCCGGCGGCGACCCGCGGGCTTGGCTGACGGGAGGATGGACTGTACATGATGCGCGGCGGGTTGAGCATCTGACAAGCAACGGTAGGCAGGTTGGACAACAGGAAGATCAGGTCAGCTTGTCAGCGCCAGTGCGGGCGGCTGAGAACCGCTGGGACGAACGCGGCCCATGACCATAGCGAGGTTGGTCGAGACCTCGACGCCCCACCTGTCAAACGTCGGCGACGCATACGACGCCGCAGCGCGGGTCTGCTCAATCTCGGCCATGCGTTCGGGCGGGCCCTTACCGGCGATCTGCGAGCGGATAGACTTGAGGTCAGCCCAAAGCGTTGGCAAGCAAGTGACTGGACCGAAGGATGCGCCTTGATCATCGCCGCCGTCTGTTCCGGCAACATCATTAGGAAGGGGACCGGCTGGCCCGGCAGCAAAATGCAAAGCTCGACCGGGACGCGCATCCGTTTCTCCTGGAGGTCGACGCAGCTGTCGAAAAGGAAAGGAGATGGCATCCGTCAGCGACTCGAATAGCAACGTGAGCATGCGTTGCGAGCAGGACGGACGGCCAGTCGGGCCGCTGGAGGTTGATGTTGTACTGCAGTTCGCAAGAGAGGCAAGTCAAAGGCATCTCAGGGCTGAGTTGATGTCGACAAGACGGAAGGTCGTACATTCTCGGCGTAGTACTGTGCGATTGAAAGGGTCCGAGGCGGCGGGCCTTCGCCCTCGGCCGGCTAGGGCTCGCCGCGCCTGCGTCGAGGCTTCTTCTCAAACATCTCTTCGCTCGCTCCAAGTCGCGTGAAGCCAAAGATCGTGAGCGGAACCGCGACCTCGCGGTGAACAAAGGTAACGCGGCTACCCTTCAAATACTTCTTTATCCGACGCCTGATTGGTCAGGGAGAGGAAGGAGCGTCAGGTCGCTTGTTCTACCACCCGGTGGGCAGACAGACGACGCACCAGTCGGGCTGAGCATTGTGGCCGCCGTGGCCGCCCATGTAGCCGCCACGGCCACCAAAGCCTCCGCGACCGCCAAAGCCTCCTCGGCCACCACCTCCGAGGGAAGGCGTGAGCGCCTGGACGACGTCGACGAGTTTACCGCCACGGATGAAGGCCGAGTAGGCGGTGCTATCGGCAGAGGAAGCACGCACGCAGTGGTCAGCAGGTGCTGCGTGAGGGCAACAGCCGGGAGAATGGACAAACTCGAGCTGGACGGCCGGGCCGTTACTCGTTGGGCGAACGGACCTGCAAGGAGGAAGCCGATCAGGAAGGCGCGACAGGAAGCCTGTCCTTTGGTCAACACGCACTGGAACAGACCACGCAGAATTTCGGCCCCGCCCGGGATGGACGTCGACTGGAAGCCGGCCTTGAACCACTTGCGGCCTTGGCCAGCGGTGATCTTGTACCTTTGAGGGGGGGCCAAGCGCGAAGGTTGCACATGCAATCAGTAAGACCAGACCGTCGATAAGGACGGAAAAGGAAACATACTGCTGGCCGACGTGCGCGCGGATGAGGATGTCGAGCGCCTGGATCAAGCTCGGTACCGTCTTGGCTGCTTTGACGGCCTTTTCACGCGCGTAGGGCACGCCGCTGTCGACGTCGACCGCGTAGTCGAGTAGATCTTGCATGTCGAGCGTGTTGACGAGGCCGAGGGCGATGATCCAGCGTTTGGTGCGAGTGCCGAGCTGGAACTCGACCTCAAAGTTGCCCTCGGTCCCGGGCTCGCCATTCTCCTTGGGCGGGAAGTTGAATGGAACGGGCGAGTAGGCCTGGCAACGGGGGTGCGAGGACGGCGATCAGCGATTGTGCCGAGATGATGCGCAAGAAAATTTCGCGCACATTCTTAAGGCCATCGAAGGCAGTCTAAGGAGCAGTTGAGACAAAAAGAGTAGTGGGACCAGCGCTCGAGCGCAGAAAGAGGCTTGAGCGTGGTCCACGTACGCCAGCGATGACCTCGGCATGGGACGGCTGGCTGGCGGAGAAGGCTGCCCAAGCGCGGGCCGCGTCGTCCTTGTTCCATTTGATGTCCTTGTCGAGGTTGGCGATCCGGAAGTCGACATCGTAGTGGAAGCTGGGCGTACGTTGAACCCAGGACGAGATCAACGCGTGCGCTCGATCAAGACCGCCGTGACGACTCACATCTTGGTCCTGTGGGGATGCAGACGCATCGCATACATGTTGGCGTAGAGCCGAATGTCCTGGCCGGCTTGCCCGCGCTGACCGAGCGCAGATGGTGTCGATTGAAAGGGGTCAGCATGGGGGCTCCTGACGCGCACGGGCGACAGGGGTGTCAAGGTCGACGTACGTCTGGCCGGGTAGCGACATCTGGCAAGACCAACGTCGGAAGCGCGATTTTCGTCAGCTCAATAGTCAAGCGAGGGCTCGACAGGTAGCTCAAACGGACTGGGCAACGCGAGGTCCTTCCAGATGTCTTTGAGCTGCTTGCCCTGCGCGCCGCCGCGGCGCTCGCCGTTGCCCGCCGGCCCGCGCGTGCCGTCCGGATCATTATAAGGGTCTGTTCGTATGCAGAGATGATTATCAGCAGGTCAGCCCCATTTCTCTGGCGCAGGATGCCGCCCGGTGATAAACTGCAAGGAGCTCAAGAAAGGCACGAACCGAGTGCGAGGTCGCCCCGCGCGCGCTTGTAGTCGCGGGCCGACGCGTCGCCCTTGGACGCGATCGTCGCTCGCTACCCTCGGCATGTCTGAGCAAGACACGGCCGGCAAAGCAGCGAGGCTGACCTGTCTGCCGCTCTTGGGCTTCCTCCGACTGTCGAGCGTTGGTCCGGGGTGCAGGCCTTGTCGACGAGCGAGGGCGATGGTGAACAGGAGGCAACGAACGACGAGCAGGCAGCCGGCAAATCCGGCTGTCGGGTCCGCGCAGCACCATGGGGACATGTACGCATGACGCACGGCACTTGCTTTGACACCAAGCGCTTTCGAAGCAAGAACAGATGCCCCGGGGGGCAAGGATACAAAGGAGGCATCATTTCGATTGAGGGCGGGTGACGAGAAGGGCTTCGAGCAAGCCTAACAAAGGGCAAGAATGGACGCCCGAGGCCAAAGCGAGGGGCCAACGACAGAGGGCACGAACCGCAGCGACGCCGCTGAACGGGTGGGCCGGGAAAAGAAAGCGAAAGGGAGGCGCTTGAGGATATTAGAGAGCGGTCTCGGCGGCCGGGGCGGCAGTCGAGCTCTCCGCCGACTTCCAGTTCTGCACGAGGACCGAGCGTCCGAGCAGAGGGTCAGAAACAGCTGCACGACAGGCACCCAGCAAGGCTCAGGACAGGAGTAAAGACAAAAGACGTACGTCCATCTCGGCGTCGAGGTCGGCCTGCGACTTCTGCGGCCGCCGGCCAGAGTCGGCCGGCTTTGCGCCGGCGGCAGCGGCCTTGCCGCCCTTCTTGGGTCGGGCGGCGCCACGGCTGCCAACAAACAGAAGCGAGATGTTAATCGCCGTCTTCAGTAGTTCAGTAGGTGCAAGAGGCGAAACGTACGGAGCGGCGGGGGCGGCGATCGGGGCGGCGACGCGCGAGGCAAGCGTCTGAACCGGCGCGGGCGGCTTCGAGAAGACGAGCTCGACCTTCATTGGCGTGCCTGCGATCATGGACGTCGACCGAGGAGAAAAGGAAACCGAGTGTGAAGACGGACGGTGAGCATGGGGCGAAACGAGCGAGGGCGGCATCAGTTGACGGTCCGAAAGGCGTGACCTGTAGCGAGAGGGCCGGGCATGCGAGCGAGGTGAAAGATGGGGAATGAATGTTCTAGGGAAGTAAGGCAGGGCACAATTCGCCGACCCCATCAAGATCGACGACAGAGGGACAGGTCGGGCAGGCGAGAAGGCCCTCGAGCCCAACACGTATCCGACCAATCTCCTCAGTGCCGTCGACGAAGCTGGTCAAGCGTGCGTAGGCTAGGACCGAAACCTGCTCGAGGACTCGCCAGGAGGCGTAGGCAAAGACGTGGCGCTCGTCTGGACGAGTCGTGGGCTCATCTGTACTTGCTCTGCCAAGAGCAAGCGAAGATTGCCTCGCGAGGAAGTCAACGGCGCTTGACACCCCCCTCCTCTCACTCCGCACGGCAGGGGACCGCCTCAGCCGATTCGGCCGATCCGCACGCGAAACGGCGGACGAGGGCAGATGATCCCAGCCGACCGACGGACGGGCAGATGAGGCGACCTCCTGCGCATGACCGTAGTACCGGCCCCAAGAGGCTTAGTCCGTCTGACGCCTTGCGACCTCGAGCTTGTCAGGCACGCAGCCGCAATTTGAGGCGTCAGGCGAGCGACTCACGCGGACTCGCGCAAGTCGCCTCGGAGGGCACCCGTGCGGAGCCCTGCGTCAGAAAGATCGCCGCACCCTCGTCCAGAGCTGGCGTGCGTTGGAGGCGGTCGCAACACAGGCTACGACCGGCCTGACGCACAACCTGCGCGGCAGCATGACAAGAGTCTAGACCTGGCAGGTGGAGAGCGTCGGGCCGCTCCTTGACCAGCGGATGAGTCGCCTCGCGTCGCTCGCAGGCGATCAGTCCGTAGCCTGATAAACGTCGAGCGAGCCACGCCGCACGAGGATCGGGCTGATCGCGCCCAGTACTTGAGGGACTTCCTCAAGCAGATAGCTCTGAGAGTTCGGATAGTACCGCTGAAGCCTTGGCCACCAAGGAAGGAGGGTCGAGTGCGAGAGAAGCGGGGGTGGGTACTAACGTCCGTCAACGAGCCGGTTGTTGTCTGCAAAAGACAAACAATGAAGCATAGCGAATCAGTCACAGTGCTCGTGCTTGACTCGAGGATGCAAACGCGAGATGAGGAAGGCTGTCATGAAAACGCACAAGTCTTGAATGCCTTCTGGGCGTCGCCCTTGGCCTGGAAGACAACGGTCGCGACGCCCTTGTGCTTGCCGTTGCGGTCGTACGTGAGCGCGCACTCGCGGGTCCGGCCAATCGTCGAGTCGAAAAGGTCCTGCGTGCGGGGACAGAGGAAGTAGGATTAGACTCGGTTGGGCGGGCCGGAGCCAGGTGGCGCGCTCGAGCGCCGTGTCTCCCAATCATCGGGATGGGAGGAGTATCGGATTGGACATACCTTGACGGCCGCGTCGTCAACGTCCAGGGGCAGGTTGCTGACAATGATCTTGAAGGCCTCACCGGCCATCTTCGTGTTGCCGCCGGCCTGGATGGCAGCGGCCGCCTGGGCCTGTCGGCCGTTGGCGGCAGGCACACCAGCGCCACCGGCGTACCGCGCGCGAGCACCACCGGCAGCAGGGGCGGCGGCGGCGGCGCCCTTGGGAGCCCGCTTAGCGCTGCGGGGCTGCGACTTCTTCTTGTTGGTCGTGATCATCTGCAAAGCAAAGACGGAGGATGTGGATGGGGTTGCAAGCGGGTGGAGGAGCGAAGGGAGATGGGCCGGACGAAACGCGCGAACGACGATGGATGGGAAGGAATGAGGGAGACCCGTCAGCGAAATCCTTCCGAAAGCCGAGCGCAGAAGACGCACGTCGTCCAGCGTCATGTCGATGTCCATGCTGGCCATGTTTACTGAGTGTTGGATGGGATACGAAGGGAGAGGGAGGGTGGGTCAAGTCGTTGTTGCGGGTCGAGTCGAGGCTCGCTCGCCGCCCGCGGGAAAAAGCGTCTGCGCCTGCCCGGCCGCGCGGGCCATCAGGGAGCCTGCAGCAGCAGCAGCGGAGACAGCGCGCGCGCGCACGCGTGAGACTCGTTCTCTGAGCCAGCTGCTGCTGATCCTCTTCGCACGACCGACCCCATCCGGCCCTTTTCTTAGCAGCGACTCCGGCCACATGGCCCTGCCGCCCTCATCCAGCTCGACATCGACTCTCTGCCTGATCTGAGCTGCCCCTACCAACCCTCTCCGGGCCGCACGCCAGGTGCGAGCCCACGTCCGCGCCGCCTCGCCCTGCATGCTCGTCCCCTCCTGTCTTTGCTGACCCCCCTCCCTCTCGCTTGTTCGCCCTGCAACCACCCGATGAAAGTCCCCGCATGCGGTCTCGCTCGCCCTCGCCCGCCGTCGCTCGGCATCCTCGGCCTTCTTGGGGTCCTCGCCCGCATCCCGCCGACAGTCTTCCTCTACCGGTCTCTGCAGCAGGAGCACCCGCCGCCTCGACCTCTTCCTCCTCTCACTTCTCCGGCTCGTCCTTAACGCCGGCCCGTAGCCTCCCGCCGCCGCCGCCGCTGCTGCCGCCGCCCCTCTCGCTGCCGAGATGGGACCGTGCAGGTCCAGCATCCTCATCAGCCAATGCGACTGTCTCGACGGCCCCGAACCGGTGGACGGCTGCGGCCAAAGCAGGCGCCCAGGCGGCCGCTTCGGGTGGAGGAGCAGCTCAGGGCTTGAGAGCCAGCTCGACGAGCGAAGACGGCCCGGTGTCAGTAGCGTACTCGAGCGGTCGATTTGAATCGGAGGTGCGTCCCTTCTGCCACGATCCTTGCGGATCAGAGTCTCAGGCTTTGGATGGATGCAAGACCTCACCCCGTTGGCATCCAGCTCTGACCGCCTTGTGCTGCGCAACGCATCCCTGTCTGTCGTGCAACTTTTGTTACCTTTCCGTCGCATCCAGCCGCGGTATAAATCATCTACTTATGGCAGCATGCATCCGGATGGGCCAGCCCGAGGCGGGCCAATGCCGCCCCCCTCCTCGGTGTACAACGCCCGCCGGAGGTCGCCCTCGCCGCCGCCACTTCGGCGAGACTTCCGCTCGCCCTCGCCCGCCGGCCCGCCTTCAGGCTCGTCGTACGGAGCTGTTCCCAACGGAGGCGGAGGGAGTTACAGTTCCGGTCCTACCTACCGGCCGCCCCCGCCGGCGCCGAACGGCGGTCCCTACCCGCCTCCCGGCTCGCGCATCTCGTCTGCGTCGTCGTCGACCAGCTCAGCTCCGCTGTCATCGACGACGGTAAGCGCAGCAGGCGGCAGCAGCAGTTTGCCGCCCTTTCTTCCCCAACGGCCCAACTTTTCGCCCCCTCGCAAGCGGCCGTATGGAGACGAGCGCGAGCGCGAGCGCGACGACTTCTCTGCCCGTTCACCACCCTCGGCCGACTACCCGTACCGGGACGACCTTGGCGGCGGCATCAACGGTCGATCGTCGTGGGAGCGCGATCGGAACGCGCCCTCTTCGTCCTCTGCGTCCCTGCCGCTCACCGGAGGGCTGAGGAGGCAGCATCCGATGGTCGACGATTGGGGAGACCGGCGGCGCGAGTCGGACGCACGCGAGAAAGACCGGCTCGAGCGGGATCACCGCGAGCGTGACGGCGGTTCGGCGTCGGCCTCGTCGTATGGTCCGCCTCCCGGCGACTACGGCAGTGGTAGGAGGACGGGCGGCGGTCTGCCCCCTTACCCATCGCCCCTGAACGGTCCTCGTGCTCCTCATCCGCTCTCTCCGCCTCCGCCGCCGAGGAGGTCCGTGTGGCCTGAGCGGTTCGCCCCCGGTAAACTACCTCCTTCCAGCAGTGTCGGCCATGGTGGGCCGCCGGCCGATCATCGACCGCTCCCGCCACACCTCGCTTCCTCAGCTGGTCTTCCGCCCCGCCGGCGGTCTGGCTCGCCTCCTTCGTCATATAGGCGCGAGCCCTACGACCGGTCGTCGCTTGCTTCGGCATCGCCGGCGACCATTCCGCAACTGCCGCCGCCGCCGTCAGGCGTACAGCGGTCAAACACGCGCTTTTCGTCGCCTTATCCTGCGGCCACGGCGGCCGCGAGTGCATCCGTCCCAGCTGTCAATGGCCGCGTCTCGTATCCCCCGCCGCCGCATCTCCTCCCGCGCTTTGGACCTTCGACCGCGGTCGGTGTCAATGGCAGCGGCAGTCGATCGTCCTACCCCGCCCCTCCTCCCTCTACCTTTAGCCCTTACACGCAAGGCGGTGTCAGCGGAGGAGGAGCAGGGGGAGGACCCGATCATGAAGCCGGCCGCGGCGAGTCCATCTCGCTCGACTATCGCGAGTCACGCTCTCCCGAGCAGCAGCGGCCGCTGCCTCTGGCGCCGTCAGGCCGTCGAAGGACGAGCACCGCCTCGTCGACAAAGCGGACGGCTTCGCCGCCGCCAACATTGATGACGGGCAAGCGCCAGCCCGGGACGAACCAGTGGGAACGGCCAGGGTCCCATCCACAGCACAAACGCAGCAGCAGCATCGCAAGCGCTAACGGCGCCAACGGCGGTGACCCGCACGAGGTATCCAGCGCCATCGCCTCCGACCCCGTCAAACAGGAGGCAACGGACCGCGACGACCTTCCTTTACCGGCGCCATCCACGTCAACAGCAGCCGTCGGAGGCTGGGCAGATGTCCTGACTGGCCCGGACGGCCGGCGCCGGCCGCTCCCGCCGCCGGTCGTCGCGCCGCCCTCTTCCTCCTCGAGCGCGTATGCCGGCCGGGCTGCGCCGTTCGGCAGCGGAGGCGGCAGGCAAACGCTCGACCGGCCGGTCTCGCCGCCACCTCGGGTCGGTTCGATGGGCTCACCCGCTGCTACGGCAACGCCAGTCACTGAGATCCCGCAGGAGGTGTCTACCCGTGCAGCCGTTGATGATGAGAAGGAAGAAGGCGAGGAGGACGAGTCGACTTCACCACAGCGAACGAAATCGCTTCTCGAGCGCCTGTCGTCTCCGCCGCCCCTCCTTGCTGCAGCTGCTGCGCGGCCCAAAGTCCCGACCCCGATGGCTGAGGCCCCTTCTGCGCCGCTCTCGCCCCCACGGTCGGCGTCACTTCCTGTCGTGCCAGTCATTGCGGCACCGACACCAGCTCTCCCAGCTGCTCGCCAGACCGCCACGCCTCCGCCCCCGCCAGTAACTGCGGCTGACGTCGTCCCTGTCACCGTTGAGCCGCCCCAATCGCCTGATCACCACTCGCCGCAGACGCCGCCCGAGCCAGCGGGCGAGGAGATGGCCCGTGTCGTCGGTCCTGTCAGCCCTGAGAGCGCACATCCGGCCGGCGGAGGAGAGGTGCAAGCCGAAGAGAAGGTGCAGGTCGTGGTGGACCCGCCAGGTACGTTATTCGGCTCTGATCGTTCGAACCACACTTCTAGGAGACTGATCCTGTCGCTCTGCCGTCTCATCCCTCAGCGGACACTCTCAACGTCCTGCGAGCCGACATCTTGCTGCCCACGAAAGCACCCGCAATCGACGCCGTCGCCATCGTTGCTCCCACGTCGCCCGTCAAGCCCGAGCCTACGTTAACAGCTGAGGCCAAACGAATTGAGCGCTCACCTCCGGCTTCGAGCCTCCCAAGCCTGGGTCTTCCGACAAGTGAGGGTGCCCCTCGGCGATCAAATTCGCGTTCGCCCTCGCGCGAGCTTCAAACGCTACTAAATCCGGACCCGGAGCCTATGGTCAGCCCTCTCACATCAGAAGTCGCCGAGACCGTTGTCACCGCCGCTGTTGGCGCGGTTGAGCCGATGGACGTCGATGTTTCGGCTGTCGAGATCGAGTCCGTGCCGACTACGGTCGTGCTGCCCGAGTCTTCCGAGGCGATGGACGTCGACGAGCCGGCCGCCGAGGCTACACCGCCCGCCGCTACGAACGACTACGCCGATGACGATGCCGACATGTCGTCCGTCTCGCGCTCATCGCTCACCCAGGATGAGATCCTCGATCTCGTCAAAGCCCATGTCGTCTCACACGCCCGTGCGGCTGCCGGCCACCTGCTTTCGGAAGGCGAGATTGGTCAGATCATCGGCTTCAACGCTTGCCTCGTCGACCCGGTCAGCTCGCGACTCCCCCGGCCAGCAAAGGTCAAGGAGGCGGTCGCCGTCGCTGGACCGTCGTACAAGCCATCGGTCAAGCCGCTCAAGGTGATCGAGGGCCTACCTCAGAAGCGCCAGGCGATTTTACGTGCGGCAGTTGCGCAGCGGATCGAGCAGGCTATCGCGTCCGAAGCCGAGCATCTCGTCGCACTTCGGGACGAGTACCGGACGCTCAACATCGAGTGGACAGCATCGTGCGCGCGGCTTGATCGGGTGACCGAAAAGCGCAAGGCGGCCAAGCGACCGGCGGCCAACCCGCACGCGCGGACGCCGAGCGTCTACACGCCCGGCGGGACCGGCTCAACGCCCTCACAGGGCACCGGCCTCGGCGGCTTCGATGACTTTCGGCCAGGCCGGACCTCGCGCTCAACGAGGGGCAACTACCCGGAGCAGGGATACTTCCAGGACGTCGTCCGGTCCGAGGCCGAGTTCCAGTCGATCCTTGCCTCGCTCGGCGACGCCGACTACCTCGATCCCAACCTTCGCGCAGCCCGGACGGCCGCCGTCGTGCCCGACATGGTGCGCGATCCGATGGCTCGCGAGCGCGACGCCTACGACGACAGCAACGGACTCGTCCTCGACCCGGACGCCTTCTACGAGATCTCGACCTCAACCGACGTCTGGACCGACGAGGAGCGCCAAATCTTTGCCAAGAAATTTGCCAGCCACCCGAAGCAATTTGGTGCGTCTGCGGGCGCGGGTGGCCCTTCGTGTCAGCGATGTTGTACTGATCCTTCCATTTGCGCACCTCGCCCTCCTTGTAGGCAAGATTGCCGACGCCCTTCCGCATAAGACGGCCAACCAATGCGTCCTCTACTACTATCGCAACAAAAAGTCGATCAACTTCCGGGCGATCATCTCGTCCGGCGGGTCGGGTCGGCGCAAGGGCCGGCGGGCTGGCAAGGCCTCGCGGCTGATGGCCAATCTCGAGGGCAAGCAGAAGAAGGCCCGCGGCGGGGCGGCCGACCAGCCCCTCAGCGCCCGCGACGGCGACGAGACGGCTCCACCAAGTCCGCTTGCTCCGACAGTGTCGGCGGCGGCGGCGGTCCCAAACCCGTCGTCTGCCACGCCGGCGTCGACGTCAAGGAAGCGCAAGCAGTCCGCGCCCTCAAATGCGGCCGACAAGTCCTCGCTTGCCGCGCCCTCCTCGACGGCCAGATCAGCGTCCATCTCGCCGGCCGGCGCCGTGCTCGACACACCGACGGCTCCACCCCGCCCTCGCAACGGCAAATCGCTCCTCGGCAGCCTCATGAACCCTTCGCCGGTCGTCCCCGCCGCTGCGACTACTACTACGATTCAGCCTGCTCCCCTCCCACCGAAGGCGGCTTCCGCCGAACCGACCCCCACCCTCTCGTAGACTCCTTCTACCTCTTACTAGACTCCAGCTTGTTTATCTTTGCCAGCGCTTGTAGCATTGACCTCACGCACCCGTTCCTTCCCTTGGTTCTCTTGTCACTGCTGTCGCGCGAACCCTTTCCGCACCCGCCCCTCTGCGGACGGTCTCTCCCCACCCCCTTGTATTGTACCAATGCGGCCGCTAGGCAATCCGCCTCCCCATTCAGATGGCTAGACGTTCAGGAACAGCTAATTCTTCGCTTGATCAAGCATCGAGTGTCGATGAGAAGTGAAAGAAAGGGGCACACGGTTTCGGACGCTGCCCTGTCACTGAACTGCTCGGCTTCTCTCTTTGATCGCTTCCGTTCCTCAACGCCCACCCCCAACCGCACTTTTACTCCTGCTTCTGCCCTCTTCACTTCCAAAAAAGGCCCTAAAGTGCTACCCGAGGGTCAGTTCCAAATCGTCGTAGCCGTCAAGATCTTCATGCTGACTATGAGTGGTCCCTGCCATCACTTCGTCGCTCCTTCAGCCGCCGGTCGCCGTTCTTTCGTCCCTCCTCACATGCCAAACTTTTCAAACTCTGGCCAGCTTCTGAAGCATGCGGCCTTCCAAAAACTTCTCAGCTCGCTTCGCATCGAGGAGCTGCCTGCTCTTCCGACCTTAAATGACTTGCAGGCCTACGCCCGAACGATTCGCGAGTCGCCGAGGGGCGTTAGCACTCGACGGCTCAGCGTACGCTGTCAAGAGCTCTTTCAGGCTCCGTGAAGACAACCAGCTGACTGTTGGAGTCCTCCGCAGTTCTTGGGCGACAGCGTTCTTCATCTTTGCCTGACAACCATGCTAATGGAAAGGGGTTCCTCTCTCGACACCGGAGCCCTTACGGTGAATTGCGCTTGAATGCACTTCACACTCCATCTACCTAAACTGACATCTAGACACGCTTCACACAGATCATCAGGGGCACCATTGAGTCCGACATCGTACACGCTCGGCTTGCAAGCATTTATAACCTTGCCTCACAACTGCATCTGTCTGATCCGCACGCTATAGGCTTCCGCGCCTTCCCAAGGCAGCAAGCCGACCTTTTCGAGGCTTTTGTTGGCGCCGTCTACGAGTCACTCGGTCACGAAGTCACCGAGACCTGGCTCCGTAAGCTGTACCTGTCTCGACTGGTGCCTGAGACGATTGCGCTGGTCGTCGACAAGGTGGACAACACGCCGACCGCCATAATCAGCAATCGGGCCACAAGTGCCGAAACGATGTCCTCCCCGTCCGACAGCGCCTTCCATTCCCTAAAGCTCTACCTATCTCTACTGGTGTCCGGAACGATCGCGCTGGTCGTTGGCAAGGGCAATGAAACGCCAACTACCATCAAGCACAATCGCGCCTCATGTGCCGAAATGGTGTCCTCCCCTCCCGACAGCGCTTTCCATTCCGCTCAAACTTCGTCCTCTTCATTCAAATCCGAGATTGCGCCCTTTGCTTTTCGAACCTCGACCCCCTCCTCGGTCAACAAGAAAGCGGTCTCGCCCGCCACGATCGATATGGCTAGAAATCCGCCCGTCAGCGTCGAGGTCAAACCCGGCGTGGTACGTCTGAACGAGTGGTTAGCCCGGCAAAGTTCGAGGCGAAAGATCAGCTGGAAGCTCAGCCAAGTGACCAAGTCCTCAATGCACGGCTCGCAATGGAAGGGCACCCTTTTCATTGGTGGAAAGGCGATCCTTGGGCCGGTTCGGGGCCAGAATAAGCGCCTCGTCAAGCATCAGTGAGAAGAGCTAGACCCTTCAAGACGTTGGGAGTGGTTCGACTGACACTTGATCATCTCCGACTACCCCTCGTCCTCTGGAAGGCTCGCTCACAACGCCCTCGAGCACATAGAGGCACTTTCTCTCACACGTCCTGGCAGATGATCGGATTGAATCCTCCTCATTCCGAAACGTGGATGACATGACTTGGCCGGGCAACGACAAGGGACAAGACGATGTACATGCATCAAGGCAGTCGGCAGCGACGCGATCAGCCGAGCAGGAGAGAGGCTACAGTGTGGAGCAAGCGGATGACGAGCAGACGCTTCAGAGGAGCTTGACAGCGTTTCCGACGAGCGTCTTAGCCGTCTCGAGCTCGTGGCCCTTGAGCGTCCGAAGGACGCCCGGCGAGGCGGTTGAACCTGTCAGGGTCGAGCTGACAATGTCGACCGTCTTGGCGATCGTCCCCTTGGTCTCGAGGAAGAAGCGGATCTCACGCGGCGTCACCTCGATGAGCTCGATCCGGGGGTCCGAGGCCGAACCGTCGTGGACCCCGTCGCCCTGGTCGTCGAACCACGACTTGAGCATCGGCGTGTAGAGCTTTTCAATCTTGGCCCGGTCGTCCGAGACGTTGGCGACGCCGGCGATCGAGATCCACGAGGTCGAGTTAGCGTCGTAGTACGACAGGTTGACGTGCTGCGAGAGGGCGGGAGTCAGCCAAAGCGGCTCTCGTGAACGCGCGTGGAGCATCAGCAACGGGACGCACGTGATCCTTCTCGATGCCCTCAAACTTTCCAGAGTTGACGTTGCCGAAGAAGACAAAGTCGAGCGAGTCGGTCGAGGCCGGGTACATGGCCCGCGAGTGGAGCTCGTCCGAGTCGGGCGCCCGGGTCGTCATCATCGTCACCTGCGCGAGCACGAGAGGGTAGCAAAGCAATCAGAAGACGTCAGTCGGGCGTGTCACCGGCACGAGGGGCTTCGCGAGCAAAAGGGAGGAGAGCGGACGCACCTTGATCGTCTTCACAATCTTGGCAAGCTCGTCGCACTTCTGCTTGACGTTGACGTCGTCCTGGGTGTTCTTCTCGGTGTAAGGGTCCTGCTTGGCGTCGGCAGCAGCAGTGGTGGTGGCGGATGACCGGTAGGTGATGGGTGTCAGGGAGAGAGCTCGGCGATGGGGAGCGACGACAAGGCCCGCGGACGTCTGATACGAGGTCGCGTAGGGCGTCGTCGTCGTTGACAGCTGCCGAGCCGCCGTCGGCCGGAGAAGAGGGAGCACCGGCCGGCGAAGCATGAGCAGCGATGGAGAGGGACGCACCGACATGGCTGCGCGTGTGTGTAAAAAGTTCGAGGGAGGGGAGGGGGGGCGGGGGTTAAGAGAGTCCTGATAGGAGAGCAGTCAGAAGGGATGGGTTGGTGATGGAAGGGAGCCGGCGACGAGCGCTTTCGCTGGCTGCCTGCTGCACGAAAGGCGCCCATCGGCGGCGCGCAGCAGGTCTAACCCGACGGATGACGTCGTCGGCGCGCCCGGCTGCTGGGCAACGCAGCGGCCAGCTCGCTTTGCCAGCAGTCGTCGTCCATCAATCTGCCTCAGAGAAAGCAGAGAGAGAGGGACGAGCCATAGTGAAGAAGATACGAAAGCCAAACGTCTCTTCTCGTTCGCGACGAGTGTCATGCTGCACAGAGGGTGGGCAGCGCTCGAAGCGCAAAGCAAAGCAGGTCCTGCATTCAGGGCAAGTTTCTGGACGCTGTGCGCGTTGTGGTGAAACAGGAGGGGAGAAGGACGATACCGGGCCGCTCGAACAGGGTAAGAAGGGAGTGCGGCTGCGGTTGTCGCCTCTGGATCATTTGCGCTCGCTACCTCCTGTCCGCTTACCTGAGGCAACCGCGCACCCGGAAAGAGAGTATCAGATCTAGCCCTTGTACTTGGTGACTGCTGTCGCCGGCTTTCCATTCGAATTCACGCAGTGCTGCTGAGTGTAGCCGCGACACTAGCGAGAAGGCAATGTTCGTCGCCGGAGGTTCAGGCTGCAGTCACTGGGGAACCGGGTCTCGGCGCCATTACTTCAAGTGTCATGCCTCTACCAGCCCCTTCGGACCTCACCCTTGACGAAACATTTCCACCCGTCGCGCTCCATCCCCTGTTCCCAGGCCCAAGCCTCCCTGCCCGCGCCCTTCTCCTGCTCATCGCTCGTCTCAACCTCGAAGAACGGAGCAACGACGCCCGTGACGACGCCGTCGAACATGTCTCGAATCGACGTTTGGAGGCGCGCACCAGACTGGTGAAAGTCAGGCGAGGCGTTGAATTCAAGTAGGTGAACTTGAGGAGCACTTGAACCTGGAGGCAGAGTGACGAGAAAGTCGACGCCGAAGATCTTGGTCGTTTTTGAGAATAAGGTCAGAAGCTGGGTCAGGTTTAGGGTCACGCTAGGCAAGGGGTCGAACGCACCTCGAAGCAGTTTGGCAGAAGTTGAAGTCCAACGCTGCCACACTCAACGGCAGCTGTGATCGCCGCCCCAGCGACCTCTCCGCAATCGTTCCAGAGACGGTCGAGTACGTCGCGCGTCAGCTCGAGACCGGTCGTCGTCTGCCGGCCTTCGAGTTCCCAGAGGAGATGGACATTGGCCTCGTCGACTTCGCCGGGCGACATGGGAGGCTGAAGGCACGTGTTTGTCAGGTGCGGAAGGAGCGACTCCTCGGCCGATCGAGGGGCCGTGTAGGGGAGAGAGGAGAAGAGGGCAAGCGTAGTCCGGGCAAGGTGGATGTTATAGGCGCCCGAAAGGAGGACGTAGGTCCGGAGGTGAAACTTGTGACCGGCCGGAGCACCATTACCCGGTGACGGCGCAGGGGCGAGCAGCAGGGGCGAGGGAAGATACTCCTGCGAGAGGGGAAAGTAGGACGGAAATAGGTTGAAGGCGCCCGTCAGTCAGACGTCTTGGTGAGCATTTTTAAGCGACGGACTTGGATCACAAAGTGCCGGAGCTGGCTCATGGCGATGCCGTCGTCGTCGTCGTCGTCGTCGTCGTCCTCGCCGTCCTCGGCTTGTCGCGCGCGATCGTTATCGGTTTCTTCGTCGTTGTCGTCTTCATCCTCCTCGTCGCTACTCTCGTCCTCCATCTCCTCAAAGATCTCGCCAAGCTCGGCCCGCGTCGAGAACAATCGGATGCCCTGGCCCTTGTCGCTCATCCCGGGCTTGAGGATGAACCACCGCGGCTCGCCTGCCGCCTCGCCCGCGTCAAGGTCTGCCGCGAGATCATACAGCTCGTCGAGCCAAAGCTCGTCGAGCTCGTCGGCGAATTGGACGTCAATCGTCCAGCCCCGCGGGACGCTCGTCGTCAGCGGTGAGGCTGCCAGGGCCGGGTTGACTTGCCGCCGAGTTGCGTGCTTAGCGAGGTATTCTTGAACGACCGAGTGCAGCTGGTGCTTGCGAATAAGCGTCTTGCGGTAGATGTACGAAGAGGCGAGCAGCGAGGGCTCGGGCCTGTGCGAGCGAGCCTGTATGAGCTCATGCGGAAGTACGTCGTAGTCTGCCCAGCAGAGAAGACGCTCTGGCGTCGACGACGACTGCTCGGCGTCAAAGGAGGGAATGAGTGAGAGGAAAGGAAGGTGGGAGGAGAGCGCGAGCTGGAGGAGCGTCTCCGTATAGGGCGAAGGGAAGGAGCTGGGATGAAGGTGCGCAAGTCAAGACAAACGTAAGCTCTCCTATCCTTGAAGCTGAGAACCTGAACATGTGGGACTGACACGAAGGCAGTGATGATGGGGTGCTCAGCCTGCCACCGAAGGAGGATGTCAGAAGTACCTGGCCTGTCAGCTCTGATCACAAGTCGATCATCTGCTTGGACGAGGAGGCACGGACCTGCCCCGAGGCTGGCGTGCCGGATTGAGGAGGACCGAGGACAGCCTCTTGAAGCTTGTTGGCGACGTGCTCGACGGCCTGCATGGTTGCGTTAAGGGGAGTAGGTCGACGTTCGAGGGCAGAAAGGCTCGAGACTCCGTCCCTCCGGCTGACATTGAGCCGCTAACCGCCTCCCTCTCCAGCACAGATGGCAGCAAAGCAGACGCTCCTCATCGTCGGCGGCAACGGATTTCTCGGTGCAGTCCTACTCCTCGTATTGCGCTGTCGGAAGGACACGGGAGGCTGACTTCCTAAGCTCTTCGATCGACGTGTCGCCCGCGCTGTGCTCAGGCTCGGCTGTCGCCCGGGCAGCCGTCGCAAGGGGGTGGTCGGTCCACAGCCTCAGGTAAGCGGTCTGGCTGAATGGCTGAATTGTGAGGGTGCTGGTAGACTGACCGTAGGGTTGCTCGTCTTCGACAGCCGAAGCGGGACGCCCCCGACGATGCCGGACGGGACGGTCCCAGCTTTCACCTCCAAGGCGCGTCCTCCCTACCCATCATCGTCCGGCATATGTCGCTCATATGTCATATGCCTCTGTGCTCTGTTCCCACTCGCTCAAAGGGCCACTGACATTCAAACTTTTATGCCTTCCGGATGTTGATGCATCGCGGACGATTGCGATGCGCAGGTCACTTATCACTCTGGCTCAGCCTTTGACCGGTCGTCCTACGCCCACCTGATAACCGACGCGACGGCCGTTGTTCACTCGATGGGAGTATTGCTCGAGGGTGGCGGCTACAAGCAGGTGCTGAAAGGCGGGAAGGGTGTTGGCGGGTTGCTGACGGGGCTCGGATCGAACCCGCTCGAGCGTAGGGCAGGCGGCGGCGGAGCGGAAGGCGAAGTGGGCAGTGGCACGTACGAGGCCGTCAATCGGGATTCGGGTGCGCCGTTCTTCCTCTCGCGCTCAGACACTCACGCTGCTCGCTCCCAGCCCGCTTACTCATGTTTTCGATCTTTCTCTGCTCCGCACAACTCAGCTCTCTCGGTCCTCTCCGCTGTCCAGTCGCCCTTCACCGGCGGCGGCGCGACGAAGGACCCCCTGCCTTTCGTCTACGTCTCGGCCGAAGACGTCTTCCGACCGTTCATCGACGGGCGTTACATCTCCACCAAGCGCGAGGCCGAGGCCGCCGTCCTTGCTGCCGGTCGGGAGGAGCAAAACGGTGCGCTTGAGACGCTCAGCGTCGAGGAACGCCTCGTGGAGGCGGCGGCGGAGCAGCCCTCAAAGCGGGCAATCCGGCCTATCGTCGTCCGGCCAGGTGCGGACCAAAGCTCTGGCAGCTCTGCCTCTCCTTCTGAAGAACTGACTCTCAGTCACGGGACCGGCCTGCCTGCCAGGCATCATGACCTCGCCGACCTACCGGCCCCTGCTGAGCCCCTTCGGTCCCCTCCTGGCTCTCTCGGCCGCCCTCCCACCGATCCTGCCCAACGTCCTCCGGGCGCTCTCGCCCCGAGGAGCCGACGGCAAGGCCGGGAGCTTTGCTCGCATGCTTGAGACGCGGACGCTCGACGTCGACGAGGTTGGCGAGGCTATCTGCCGGGCGGTCGAGAGCGGCGTCGGGGGCGTCATCGGCGTCGAGGGCTTGAGGAGACTAAGCAAGGAGGGAAGCGTCATCCGAGAGAACCGCGTCTAAGGATGCTCGCCATGTTTCCTTGCATGTGAGATTGTTACAGGAGTCCATGCATGCGATGAGCGCGAAACGGAAAGAGAGTAAGAAGTAAGGGGCATAGCGAGCTCGCATCCGAGCAAGCGAGAGGTCCAGTAGACGTGCGAGTAGAAGTCGTTCCTGCGGCCGATCGATCGGATGACGAAAGAGGCAAACGACTCAAAGTCGGCCCTTTTCAATGAATAGGACGTGCCGGTTGACTACAGGCAGGATCCGGCACAATGGGGTTGCGAAGGTCAGCACAGGAGTCAAGCGGCTCGGTGCCTTGGTTGAAGCGACCTGCGAACTGCTCGTGCGGCCCCCGTCGAACGCTGGAAGCAGGACCATCGAAGAGAGAAATGACGCACGCATCTTGTCGAATTTCATCATGGCCATCTTGGGTGCCGTCCGCGGCCGCTGGGCGCCGTAAAACATACCCGTCAGAGCCGACGAGACGAGCTTGACGAGGATGGTCCTGCAGGCGTTGAGAAGCCGGTCAGGTGAGCTCGAGCCGGGTGCGCGGCCCTCATCGGGGGATGATCGTACCTCGAACGCTTGTTCGCCCTTGCCATCGCTTAGCCAGAAGAAGAGGAGATGAAGGAGGTGTTGGGGAGTTTCGAGCGTGAGGGACTGTCGGGGATGAGGGGGTAGTAATGTTCGGCGGGCCAGGGGACGAGGTCGCCTCCTCGTAAACGAAGCAGTCAGTCACGGGCCGCTGCGTGACCAGGCTTGCGCCCGCCGCCCCCTCCGCCCACGGGCCGAATCCAAATTCTGCCCGTCTGCGCCAATCGCTCCTCTGCTCGCCACTCCCCTCTCGCAGGAGGACCCGACCCCCTCCTCCACTTCACGTCTCTGAGCCGGATTGCGACCAGCATGAGGGCCCATCAGGATGCCCTCGGGCCAACGTCCACCCTCGAGGTGGCCGACCCGCTGGCGTTTGACCTGCAGCAGGCCGTCGAGGGCTTCCTCCAGCGGCTCAAGCTAGCCGGCTCCTCGGCCTCGGCCTCGGCCTCGAAGGTAGTGCCAGCTGAGCACCTCGAGGTACTTCGCTCGGTCACCACCTCATCGACCCCGCCCCGTGCGGCCCTGCCCGTCCTCGCCGATCTTCTTGAGCTTCCCCACCTGACGGCCATCGTCGCCGAGTGCTTCCGGCCGATTGTCGAGCTCCTCGCCGCCTCGTGGCTCGACCGCGCCCGTGGAGGCCGGGACGAATGGCTGCGGCGGGTTCAAGCATTAGCTCTGCTCTCAGATGCTTCTGAAGAGCTCTGGCCGTGCGTCTCGTCTCTCTCGCCCTCCTCCTGATTGTCTACGTTCCAGACTGACGATCATCATCTGTCCCCTGTAGAATCCTCGAGCACCTCTTGTGCTCATCGGCTTTTACCCTTCTTCCTTCTACCTCCCTGGCCGTCCTCTCGCCCGACACGCTCCACCCTATACTCCTTACGCTGTTGCGACTCCTTGCGCTTGCACCCTCGACGAGCCTCCCGCGATCACTCCTCCCGCTCGAGTCAAAGGACGCACTTCGTCGGCTCTTCGCCGGCAACACGACGACCGAGCGTAGCCAGGACACTGCGACGCGGCTGCTCGCGATTAGATCATTCTGCGCCTGGGAGGGCATCCCCGAGGGACCGCGTTACACGCTCGAGTGCCAGGCGCTCAAGGCCGATGGGCTCGAGTGGGGCCAGGGCGAGCTATTCTGGAGGGAAGGCGACGAGTGCATCTTCCCTGCAACGCTCGGTCTCACGCCGGCTGTCGATGTCTCTGATGGCCAAGATACCGCGATGGGCGTCACCGATGCAGACAACGAGGACACCGAGGTCATCGTCCGTGAGCGCTGGAGTCGGGCGTGGGTCTGGCCTGTGCTCGAGCAGCAGCGGATTCAAGGCCTCTGCGTCGCTCTCAACAGCGCGGACGCCGCCTATCGCTCGCCCGCCACCGCGGCTCATGACGGCGAAGCGCTCGAATTGCAGCTTTCGGAAGCCGATCTGCCCAGATCGATCAGGCTCGTGGCCAACGTCTTTGTCTTCCGGCCGACTGCCGCCTCTTTCGATGCCCCTGCCGCCGGTCTCGTAGACATGCACGTCCCAACATCATCGACTTCGGCCGCCCTGACCCGGCTCGCCCTGCTTGTCGCTGAGCGCTCGCCCACGCTCCTCACTTCCTCGGCTTCGGCCGGTAAGACGCATGTCGTCCTCCATCTCGCCTCGCTCTGCGCGCCCGGAGGGCGAAGTCCGCTCGTTCTTTCGCTTGCCGACACCTCACTCGACCCAAAAAGCCTGCTTGGCAACTATGTCTCCGATCCAGTTCATCCGGGCAATTTCATCTACACGCCCGGTGCGCTTGCCAAGGCGGTCGCTGAGGGCCGCTGGGTCCTGCTCGAGGACGTCGACAAGGCGCGCGGCGAAGTGCTCGCCCTCGTTGGTGAGCTCGCCGAGGCGGTCGGTAGCGGCGCTCGCAAGGTCGGGGCTAAGGGGCGGCTCAACGTCCCTGGCAAGGGCACCGTTGAGGTCCACAAGGACTTCCGGCTACTGGCGACACGCTCGGCCCACCCAGCCTATCAGGTCGGCAACGTCACGAAACCGCTCTTTGCCGTCCCGACGTTCCTCGGTCACCAGAAATGGACCGAGGTCTTCCTTCTTCCGCCGACCGAGGGCGAAATTCATGAGATCCTCGTTCGCCGGTTCCCCATCCTTGGGCATGAAGCCGAAGGCGCTGTTGTTCCGTGCCTTGTCGGTGCCTGGGAGACGGTCCGTGCTGGCCGCAAGCTGGCCGCGGGTCATCAAGCGTCCGCCAGCGCCGAGGGCCGAGAACTCGGCCTCAGGGATCTCATCAAATTCGTCGGCCGAGTTGAAGTGCTCCTCCAGGGGTCCGTATCATCGTCTCGCCTCGATATCTCTCGCCCCTCATCCACGCATCTGACGCTCCTTCTTGACGAACATGCCAGGCCCAGCACCTCACAGACGCGCTTCAACGCTGAGGGCCAGGCGATCAATCCGCTCCTTCAAGAGTCCATCTTCCTGTCCGCCCTCGACATCTTCTTTGCCTGCCTTTCCAACCCATCCGCGAGCCTTGCAATCGCCGTCGGCGAGGTCCTCGGCCTGAATGCTGAGCGCGCAGAGTGGTGTATTGGCAAGCGTCGGCCGGAGCTCATCAGCTGGGGTGCCGAGGGCGGCGCTGCTGTCAGAGGTTGGAAGGTCGGCCGCGGACGACTCGAAGCCAAGGTATCGGATCAAGGTGCGTTCGCTGCCTTCAGCTGTCTCCATCTGCGCCCGCGCTCGATCTGACACTAAGTCTGCCCGGCAGCCTTCCACTCGCCCGCCGCTGGTCGGCCGTATGCCTTGACGCGGCCGTCGCTGCTCTTGCTCGAGCAGCTGACGATCGCCATCAGCAACCTCGAGCCCCTTCTTCTTGTCGGCGAGACGGGTACCGGAAAGACGACGTCGGTCACTCACCTCGCGGCCCTCCTCAGGAGGCCGCTCGTCTCGCTCAACTTGTCGACTCAGACTGAATCGTCCGATTTGCTCGGCGGTTTCAAGCCGCTTGATCCGAAGCTGCCCGCGGCCGAGCTCATGGGCTCTTGGCTTTCTCTTTTTGAGCGGACCTTTTCGCGCAAAAAGAAGACGAACAGGGCTTTCGAAGAAGTTCTCCGTAGGGTCGTCGGTGGCGCCAAGTGGGCGCGGGCCGTCGAGATGTGGCGCAAGAGTCGGTCCCTCGCCTGGGAGCGGCTTGGCAAGCAGGTCGACGCCGAGAATGCGGAGGTCGCAGCCGAGGACGCCTCGTGAGTCATCCTCTGCCTCTTCGGCAAAGGGTCTCGCTAACTCCTGCTTTCTCGATCGAAACCCCTCAGTCGCGAGCAAGCGATCGACGACCAGCCCAGCAGTCCGCGCAAGCGGCGCAAAACGCAGTCAAACGAGGAGCAAGAGCAAGCCGAGCACCTCCTGCGCGAGTGGCAGGCCTTTGGCAGCGCCGTTGACGAGTTCGACGTCCAGCACGTCAAGAGTGGCGGCCGGTTCATGTTTTCTTATGTCGAGGGCCCGCTCGTCAAGGCGCTACGGTCAGGCGACTGGGTGTTGCTTGATGAGGTCAACTTGGCCTCGCCCGAGACGCTCGAGTCGCTCGCGAGCCTGCTTGAGAGCAGCTCGAGCTCGCTCACGCTAACCGAACGGGGCGATCTGGAGCCGGTCCCGCGGCACGCCGACTTCCGATTGTTTGCGTGCATGAACCCGGCGACTGACGTCGGGAAGAAGGACTTGCCCGCCGGCCTTCGCGCGCGCTTCACCGAGCTCTACGTGCCTTCGCCTGACCGCGACCGGGACGCGCTCCGAGCGATTGTCGAACAGTACATTGGTGACGCGGCCGTCGCTGACCGGGGGGCGGTCGACGACGTCGCCGAGCTTTACCTAGCCACAAAAGGACTCGCAAACTCCCGCCAGCTTGCCGACGGTTCCAACCTCCCGCCGCACTATTCGATCCGAACGCTCGCCCGGGCTCTGACGTTCGCGGCCCAGATTGCGCCGAACTATGGCCTCCGCCGAGCGCTCTGGGAGGGCTTCCTCATGTCATTCACAATGCTCCTTGATGGCAAGAGCAACGCCGTCGTCCGCGCCCTTGCTGAGCGGACGATCTTCGGCGGCCGCAACCCCAAGGCCATCCTCTCGCAGGTACCTTCAATGCCTGCGGGCGCGACTGAGGATGATGTCCTTCGTTTTGGCCACTTCTGGCTCCGGCGTGGACCGCTCGCGGCCGACCCGGGAGCCGACTATGTCCTGACGCCCTCGGTGCAGGCCAAGCTGGTCGACCTTGCGCGCGTTATTTCGACGAACCGCTTTCCCGTTCTGATCCAGGGTCCGACTTCGAGCGGTAAGACTTCGGCGGTCGAATATCTCGCACGGCGGACCGGCCACCGCTTCGTCCGCATCAACAACCATGAGCACACCGACATCCAAGAGTACCTTGGCACCTATGTTTCGGACCCCGAGTCGGGCAAGCTCGTCTTTCAGGAGGGTGTTCTCGTCCGGGCTGTCCGGCGGGGCGACTGGATCGTCCTCGACGAGCTCAACCTTGCGCCGACCGACGTTCTTGAGGCACTTAATCGACTGCTTGATGACAACCGCGAGCTCGTCATTCCCGAAACGGGCGAGGTTGTCCGGCCTCACCCGCACTTTATGCTCTTCGCGACGCAGAACCCACCTGGGCTTTACGGCGGCCGGAAGGTGCTCTCGCGCGCCTTCCGCAACCGCTTCCTCGAGGTCCACTTTGACGACGTCCCCCAAGCTGAGCTCGAGCAGATCCTTTACGAGCGTTGTCGGATCGCGCCCTCTTACGCCAAGCTCATCGTGGCCGTCTTCCAAGAGCTTCAGCATCGGCGTCAGTCGGCCCGGGTCTTTGAGACCAAGGCCTCGTTCGCAACGCTTCGTGACCTTTTCCGTTGGGGCCGGCGCGACGCCGGCAGCAAAGAGGAGCTCGCCGACCACGGCTACATGCTCCTCGCCGAGCGCGCCCGCCGGGCGGAGGACAAGGTCGTTGTCAAGGAGGTGCTCGAGCAGGTACTCAAGGTCCGGATCGATGAGCACAAGCTCTACGATTTGCTTAGTGCGTGCCCGCGTCTTGACTGCCTTCGTCAAGAGCGACTCAGTTGCTAACTCTCCCTGCTTCTTCAGGCCTCACCGAGGAGCAGGTAATTGCCCGGCTCGGTCTCCCTTTGCCCCTGCCGTCGGCCGATACGCCCATTGTCTGGACGACCGGCATGCAGCGCCTCTACACGCTGGTCGCCCTCTCGCTCAAGTATGACGAGCCGGTCCTCATGGTTGGCGAGACAGGCTGCGGCAAGACGTCGGTCTGCCAACTGATCAGTGCCGCTTCGCGCCGTCACCTGTACGAGGTCAACTGCCACCAGAATATGGAAACGGCCGACTTGCTTGGCGGCCAGAAGCCTGTTCGAAATCGCGCGGCCGTCCAGGGCGCCCTCCTTGCCGACTTTACGGCTCTGCTCGACCAGCTTGAGCTTGCTCCCGCATCAGAGCATCCTCCAATTGACACAATCGAGCGCGCGCTCGATTTCGCCGAAGCGCTCGTTCGGCCGGGCCATGCACTACCGGCCGACTCGGCCACGGCCCTTCGCGAGATTTCGTCCCAGCTGAAGCGGTCGACGGCGTTGTTCGAGTGGCACGACGGCCCACTCATCCAGGCCATGGCCGGCGGCGAGCTTATCCTGCTCGACGAGGTTTCGCTTGCCGACGACTCGGTCCTCGAGCGGCTCAACTCTGTCCTCGAGCCGGCTCGGACCCTCGTCGTCGTCGAAAAGGGCGGTAAGGACGTCAGCCAGATGACGATCATCGGCGCGGCTGGATTTGAAGTCCTTGCGACGATGAATCCCGGCGGCGACTACGGCAAGAAGGAGCTCTCGCCCGCGCTTCGCAACCGATTCACCGAAATTTGGGTCCCCTCGCTCGACAATCACGCTGACCTTCTCAAGATTGTCCAGTCGTCTTGGGCGGCTGAGAGCCTCGAGCCTTATGGCGAGCGTCTGCTTGCCTTCCTCCGCTGGTTCGCAGCCGAGCTTGGCGAACCCTCGACCCCGGTCGTCGGCATTCGCGACATCCTCGTATGTCTGGTCGCTTGTGCCAACCGCATTTTGCCACCAACGCGCTAGCTGACTTTCACTCCTGTTTCGCTTCGCTCGTTAGGCCTGGGTCAAGTTCTCAAACGTTGCCGTCAACCAGCTGCACGTGACGCCGTCAGATGCCTTCGTTCGTTCCTCTGCGTCCTTCTGGTTGCATATCACCTCAGCTAACATGTTTCTTGCCTGCGCAGTATGAGGCCGCTCATCTTACCCTCATCGACGGCCTTGGCACGCTGCCGCAGGTCTCTAGCCTCTCGGCCGCTGCCCTCCGTGACCTCAAGGCGGCCTGTGTTGCCAAACTACTCGACCTCCTCGGCGGCGTTCGCAGTGCCGCCCCGACGCCTGCCATCGACGACTCGGCCGAGCGCTTTGCCATTGGCACCTTTGGCCTCGCCAAGGGTCCACTCACTACGGCCAGCTCCAACTTCAGCCTCCGCGCGCCGACGACGCTCGACAACGCGATGCGCGTTCTTCGTGGCTGTCAGCTCACCAAGCCAATTCTGCTCGAGGGCAGCCCTGGTGTGGGCAAGACGAGTCTCATCACCGCCCTTGCAGTTGCAACGCGCAACCATCTCTGCCGAATTAACCTTTCGGATCAGACGGACCTCGCCGACCTCTTCGGTTCGGATTTGCCTGTCGAGAATGGCCGGCCGGGCGAGTTTGCCTGGAAGGATGCCGCATTCCTGACAGCGCTTCAGTCTGGCCAGTGGGTCCTACTCGACGAAATGAACCTTGCCTCGCAGGCCGTTCTTGAGGGCCTCAACGCTGTCCTTGACCATCGCGGGACCGTTTACATTCCCGAGCTAGGACGGTCCTTCACTCGGCATCCGGACTTCCGGATTTTCGCCGCACAAAACCCTGTCGGTCAGGGTGGCGGACGGAAAGGCTTGCCGAAATCGTTCCTCAACCGCTTTACGCGTGTTCACGTTCAAGAACTTACTCCTGAGGACTTGCGACTCATTTGTGGCCAGCTCTACCCAGTCTTCCCGGCCGACCGGCTCGAGCGTATGATTGCATTCAACAGCCGGCTTCACCAGGCAACTATGGTCGAGCGGACGATCGGCCGAGCCGGCAGTCCTTGGGAATTCAACCTGCGCGACGTCCTCCGCTGGCTCGACCTCCTGCACACACGCTCTGGCCTTGAGGAGCAGGCCGGCCACCCGGTCGAGCATCTCCGGACCATTTACCTTCAGCGCTTCCGGACAACCGAGGATAGGGCGGCTGTCCTCCGTCTCTTTGCCGAGCATTTCGACGACGCGCTCGACCTCGACTGCAAGCCTTGGCTCAGTGCAAGCCCGCAAACGGCCCAAGTTGGCCACGCTCTCATCGGCCGCCTTCCGACCGTTGCCGTTCCGGCCGACAATCTTGCGCTCCTCCAGGCGCACCTCTCGCCGATGGAGGCCCTCGCCCGTTGCGTCGACTCGGGTTGGCTCGTCATCGTCTCAGGCTCGCCGGCGAGCGGTAAGAGCAGCCTCATCCAGTCTTTCGCCCAGCTCGCCGGTCGGCGGCTCCGTTCCTTCGCAATGAACTCTGGCGTCGACACGATGGAGCTCCTTGGTAGCTTCGAGCAGGCTGATCCAAGCCGCCGGGCTCAGCGAATCGTGGAGCGTTTGCTCCCGCTCGCCCGTCAGGCCGCCTCACGCGTGGTAACTGCCGAGATCGAGTGGCTTGCGCTTAGCGCCGAGCTCGAGGCCGTCGAGGCACTCTCTTTTGACTCGCCGACCGACTTCCACGCGCGGGTGACGGCGATACTCGACGGTCTTCTGCCCTACCTCGACGAAGCAGAGCAGCTGGAATACCGTTGGCTCGTCAACGCTCTTGGCCAGCTCTCGGCCTCGGGCGACACGACTGGCCGGTTTGAGTGGGTCGACGGTGAGCTCGTTCAGGCGCTGACCGCCGGCGACTGGCTCGTCATCGATAACGCCAACCTCTGCAGCGCTTCGGTCCTGGACCGCATCAACTCGCTCTGCGAGACGCAGGGCACGCTCGTCCTCAGCGAGCGCGGCTCTGTCGACGGCGTCGCTCAGGTGCTCACGCCGCACCCCCACTTCCGCCTGTTTATGACGCTTGACCCCCGGCACGGCGAGCTCTCGCGCGCGATGCGTAACCGTGGCGTCGAAATTGCGCTTGACGATCTCTCTGCCCCAGCCGATTGCCAGCGAATCTCGCCCATAGCCCGCCGCCGCGTTACCGGTGCCAAAGCCTCGACGATCGACACAGCAGCCCGTTCGACCGATGCCTGGACGACGCTTGTTGTTTCCGACTCTTTGCTCGCTTGCAGTATCCCTCATGACGCAGCCGGCGCGCTGCCCACGACACCTACTACCCCCACTTCCGGAGCACTGCTTCACTCCATCGCCGCCAGCTCCAAGGCTTCACGGGCAATCGTCCAGCAGCTGCTCTCGGCCGGTGACGCTTCTTCAGCTGCTTTGTCCTCGATCCTGCTTGCCGACCTTCGGGCCTCGACCACCATTTTGGCTATGACGGCCCACCTCGAGAGCGCTGCTGAGGCCGCCACCGGTCTTCCGGCCGCCTTTTTGCAATGTCAGGTGCGTCCCGCTCATCCGACATCCTTGGAGCTCGCCCTCGCACCCTCCCTTCCGTTGGCATGGTGCACGTTGAAGCGTCGCCTGGTCTTCTTCCCTTCTCTGCTTCCACCGCGTCAGGCAGGAGAACCGAGGCTGAATCCCTTGTGCTATTCCATGTCGCTTCGCTTGTGCATTCTACTGCATCTGTCTACTCTCGTCACTGTCAGCCGTTGGACCCAATGCTCAACGCGCACCTCTTCTCCGAGGGTAACGCCGCTCAGGCCGCCGCCAGTCAGATTGTCGAGCTCTTTGTCCGGACACGGCTCGGCGCGCTCCAACTCGGTGCAGCCCTCAAGCCGGCGGGCGTTAAGCACGCTGACGACCTGTCAGCGCTCGAGCGGTCATATGTCGTTGCCGCCGGTCGGACTCTTCAGAAGACGCTCGACAGCGTCGCGCTTGGCATCTACCCAGTTCTCAAAGCCTTTTACGACGACCTCGCCATGCTCATGCAATCCGAGGTCCTTCTGGACGGGGCCATTGAGCTGTCGGTACGTCTGAGCCTCTTGACGGCGCTCTTGCCTGAAGCTCCTTATTGATCGCCATCTTTCGCCCCGCTTCCTCTAGCCCTTCCTCGCGATCCTGTCCCAGCTCGCCGACATCCTCCAGCAGCTTGAGAAAGTTACCTCGCACGCAGAGCTTGACTATTCATCAATCCAAGTCATCACGCTCTGGCTCGCCCGGCTCGTTGATGGCTCGACCGCCTGCATTCGCGGGCTCTCGGCCTTTGCCCCAGCCCTCGCTCAGCTGCAAAGCTCGATCGCCTACGACGCCGGCCACGGCCAGCAGGAGATTTGGCTGGCCCATCTGCCCTCGCGTTCGCAGCAACTATTCCAGGATACCGTTCGCCGGCTGTCTGTCCTCCTCCAGGGAGTCCCCGTCACGCATGCCCTCTACCAGGGCCTTCGATCGAGCGCTCTCAGCCTCGCGGCAACCGGTGCGCTAGAGCAGCTCGCCACCGATGGCTCTGACAGCATTTCGGCTCTCAGCCGCGAGATCGAACAGGTGCGTCAAGCGACAACGGTACAATTGTCTTGGACAAGCTTGTCGCTCATCGCCCTCTCCCCTTCTGCAGTCGCTCATCAAAGTCCAGGATCTGGAAGTCGCCGCCTCTGCGGCTAACCGGATGCACAAAAATCTGCTCATTGCTTCCAGCCTTGATGTCGTTGCCGACGCGCTCGCCGACCCTAAGCAGTCGGTGCGTTAAGTCTTGCCGCCTGTTTGCGCCTTTCTAGTCGTTGACACGTCTCCTTGGTCCTCTCCAGCATGATAGGCGACTTCGGGCCATCCTCGCCGTTAGCGAGAGTACTGCGCCCTTCCCGCTGTCCGAGATGATTGTCTTTCAGCAAGCCCTTTGGAGCGCCGGCATCGGTACGCCCTTCTAGGATGCGCGTCTGTCCGTGTCTTGGCTGACACTTACCCCTGTCGTACTGCAGCTAAAGAGTCGCAGCACGGCGCCAAGAAGCTCGCCGACGTCTGGATCACACTCAGCTGGCTGGACACACCTGAGGATGTCGAGGTACGATCTTAGCTCTTGCTCGATTAGTCCATGTGCAGCTGCTTACTTGTGGACCTTGGCTTAGATCCTCACGGGCAGCGCCGACGTCTTTAGGCCTGTTGTTCTCTCGGCCGTCCTCGATGAGAGCAACCCTCAGCGGCTCGGGATTAAGGATCTACCCGTCCAAGATCAATCGCTCAAGGAGATTGCGACCGTCCTCGAGATCCGATCGACGACGATGACGCCCTCGCGCCACGCCGCCATGGTTCAGCTTCTGTTGTCGACCCTCTCGTCGATACTGCTGGCGTTCTCGACCAGCTGGCCGGCCGACGTCCTGCAGCGGCTCAGCTCCATCTCAGAGACCAATCCCGCTCTGGACCTCGCTGTCCTGGTTGGCGATCTCGGCGCAACTTCGCACGAAGCGCTCAAGTCGAGCCTGCAAACGCACCTGGTCGGTCCGCTCAGCAACCTGCTTTCTACGCCTCGGGACCCCCTCATTGCTCTCGGCCGATGCTGGCTCGGCCTTGCCATGGTCATCCTCCAGCTCTACATCCCATCCATCCCAATCGACCCTTCGGCGGCGCAGCGTGCCGAGCTGCAGTTACTTCAGATTGAGGAGGCGCGGCTCAGTGACGAGCTCGCGGCTCACCTGGCTGCCGAGACCGCCATCACCGGCAACGTCGACAACCTCAAGTCGGCCGCCATCCGGCCGCGACTCGACGCAATCCGCAAGGCGATCGCCGAGCTCGGCGCCATGGTAGTCGAGCGCACGTCCGACGTCGGCCTCTTGAACGCCATGTTTCACGAAGTCCATGAATTCTTCAATGAGGTCCTCGCGCCGGCGCGCATGCAGAACCTTGTCGAGGCGCTCGCCGATGCCCCCGACGAGCAGGCTCTCATGCGCGAGCGCTCGGCCCAGGAGAACATTGTCGGCTTCTGTCGGCGGCTCGACCAGACGTACCGCTTCTTCGCCGACCTCCACCGGCCTATCGTCCTCGCGCTTGGCCAACTTCGGACCGGTCTTCGACTCATATGCCGCGACGCTGAGCTCAAGCGCGCCCGCCAAGTCCACCAGCTTGAGGCCGACCTCGTACCGATCCTGACGGCTTTCCCGACCGCGCTCGGCATCGATCGGCTCCACGCGGCCGACTTACCTGTCCGTTTTAAGTCGCACTCGCCAGCCGTCCCAACGGCCAGCCTTCTCTTGCTTGGTCTCGCCGCTTCTGTCTACGACAGCAATATTGGCGTTGCCTTCGACACCGGCCGCGTTCAAGCCGTCTCGACGCTCTTTGACCAATTCACCCACCTGTGGCTGATGGACTGTGAGCGGCAGGCCCAGGCCGAGCAGGAAGCCGAAAGTCTCTACCGCCAGCGCAAGGTAGAGGAGGACGTCCTGACCGATATCGAGCTCGAGGAGAAGGAGTTCAAGGAGCTCTTTCCTCAGTTTGGCGACGTTCTTGACGACGAGTATAATCAGGATGAAAACACGTCCTCGGCCCAGGCCAAGGACAAGGCCCTGAAAGCCTCATTCATCCAGCCCGGCCAGGCCGCCATCGCGCTGCAGCTGCATAGTAGGTCTCCGAGCCATTCTCTTGGAGTGTGCGTCAGCGCTGACGTCTCGACACCTTCCCATTCCTCAGCTGCGCTGTTCAAACCAAAGGAAGACGCCGCCGGTCAGCACTTTTACACGGCGGCGCGCGAGTCAATCGTCCGGCAGGTGCTCGAGCGCTGCTACAATGCCCTGTCAGACTCGGTCGATGACTCGCTTGCCTTTCAGGTCGGCGTCGTTCTCGACACCGTCACTCGTGGCGGCAGCCAGCCGACATTTGGCAACGGCCGTCCGTACGACTACTACACGGATGCTAATCCAAGCGAGATGCGCAAGGCGGTCAAGCTCTTGAATCGTCTCGTCGGTCGGCTCGAGGACATTGCGCGTGAATGGCCCGAGCAGATGGTCCTTCGCCACCTGCTCGACCGGTGCGCGGCCATGCTCGCTCTCAAGGCCGACAGCCCTGTTGTTCGCGTCATCGCTGCCTTTGAGGGCTTGCTGCTCCACACGGCCGACTGGGAGGCGTATGCCAACCGCGACAACACGCTCGCCGGCTTCCAGACCGACATTGGCAACCTCATCGTCGACTGGCGCCGGCTTGAGCTCTCGTGCTGGGCTCAGCTGCTTGAGACACAGGCACTCAACTTTGCCAACGAGACGAGCTCGTGGTGGTTCAAGATGTACGAGGTCCTCGTCCACGGCGGCCGAGCGGCGGCGCAGGAGGAGGCCGAGGTGCCCGGATCACGCGCAACCGAGGCCCACGCCGACAGCCTTGTTAGCCTGATTGACCGCTTTATGACGACGAGCCCGCTCGGCCAGTACACGCCTCGGCTCGACATGCTTCGGACCTTCTCGCGCCACCTCAACTTGCTCTCTGGGACGCCGAGCGCTTTTACCGGTATTGACCGCATGACGCGCGTCCTTGAAAGTTTAACGGCCCGATACACGCTCTCGGAGCCGACGGTCGCGACATCACTCCGCACCCAGCGCGACAAAATTGAGCGTAACGTCAAAGACTTCATTAAGCTCGCCAGCTGGAAGGACGTCAACGTCCACGCACTCAAAGCGAGTGCTCAGCACACGCATCGCCAGCTTCACCGATGCATCCGCAAGTTCCGTGAGGTCCTTCGCAAACCCTGCAATGTCCTGCTCGCGCCGCCCGAGTCGCAGCGCAAGGCGACCGACGGCTTCGTCCGCCCAGCCCTGGTTGCCACCAATCATGACGGCCGCTTGCTCAAGATGGACGACGGCTCGAGCGGCACCTCGGGCAACCACCGGCGGCTGTTCGAGAAGTACAAGACGCTCTTGGCTTCGTCGGTTCGCCCGGCCTTTTCATTCGAGCAACATGAGGTCATCAACGATGCCGCTGTCGAAATTATCACGACCGCTAAGTCGCTCGCCGACGAGACGCCCTCGGTTTTCAACGATGAGACGGCCAAGGCTGTCAAGAACATGCTTAATCGCAAGCGCGTTGCGTGGGGCACGCTCCTTAAGGAGCTGCGCAAGATGGGCTTCTCGAACCGCGTCAAGGCCCCTGTCCTAGCCCTCCAGCAGTCATCGGTTGCCATTCACTCGCTCCCGGCCCTCCGGCTGAGCGCGACCGACTCGGCCCCGATCACCTCCGAGGTCGGCCGCATCGAGGAATACCACTACCGCATGCTCGTCTTGATGCCCGAGCTTCGCGACTCGCTTCGGTCGCACCACACCGATTTGACGACGCCCGACCTCACCAAGGCCGTCGGCTTTGTTGAGAGCGTCCTTGCCGTCGCCCTCACTAATCGAGCTAGGTACGGCCTCGACAACCTTCAATGTGTTCTTCGCCTTGCTGACGACTCCCCACTTCGTTGTCCTCGCAGCCTTGCCGAGAACCTTGGACTCTTCACCAGCCTGACCCGGTACGTCGCGCGCCTCGACCAGCTGACGCTGGCCGCCGAGACCGGCGTCTCAGTCGGCGCGGTCGGACGCAGCCCCGAGGCGGTCGTCTACTCCGCCGACCGCTTCCTCAGCCAGATTTCGGACGCGCTTCGGGAGCTGCTCGTCGGCTGCCGCGAGTATGAGCAGGTCACTGGCAGCTCCGCCGCCTCCGCCGACTCGCGCTCCCTCATCGAGTCCTTCCTCTCGACCGCCGGCAACCTTCGGAAGGCCGTTGCCCGGATCGTCGCCGGAATCAAGGGCGTCGAGCTCCACGTTCTGCTTTCTTGTGTGTCTTGACCTCCGACGGCCTGCGGTCAAAGATCGTCTGACTGACTATCCATCTCTCCTGCCACAGCCGAGATCGAAACGCTCCAGCAGTGTGAGGCTCTTGCGGCCGAGCTCGAGGACACGCTTCGGCTGCTCTCGACAAAGGAGCCAGCACTTCGACACCTTTACAGCGGCCTCGTCAACCTTGTCGCCGCGCGTCCGGCGCTCTGCCCCCCGTCCAACTCGGCACTCGATTCCACCGCCGCCGTCGATGAGACGATGACGACCGCCGCCGACGCCCTCGTACGCTCGTTCCTCAATATCGCCAAGGCCATGCACGACTCGATCTCGGCATCCCCTCCTGTCGATACCGACGTCCCGACCAAAGCTTCTGGCACGCTCCAGCAGCGCACTCGAACGCTCCGCCTCCCGGCGGTCGTTGTCCACCTCCAACAGCTGGTGCTCGAGGCCAGCTCGCCTGCGGCGACTGGAAGTGCGCTCCAGCGCATCGCGCCGTTTGCGGCTGAGTACGCCCTTCTCGTTCAGGACCATCTTTTCGCGCTTGCTTCCTGGACCGGCACTGTTTTCAAGCTCGCCCACATTCTTGGCAACCTCACGCTTGGCCTCTCCCGAAAAGGCTTCTGTTCGCCCCAGGAGGGCGATCAGCAGGACGGCGCCGAGGGCGACGAAGGCCAGACCTCGGATGGCACCGGCATGGGCGCCGGCACAGGCGAAGGCAACGTTAGTGAGCAGATCGAGGACGAGAGCCAGGTAGAGGGTCTCCAGGACGAGGAGCCTCAGCCAAAGGACAAGGACCAGAAGAAGGAGGAGGGCGGCGCCCTCGAGATGAGTGAGGACTTCGCCGGCGAGCTCGAGGACGTCTCGGCTGATGGTTCCGACGGCGAAGAGGAGGATGACGACGACAAGGACGACGAGGACCCGCCCCCGGACGAGCAGGTTGGCGACGTCGACCCGCTCGACGAAAACGCTGTCGACGAAAAATTCTGGGGCGACGAGAAGGGCGAGGAAGACGACTCGAAGCAGGACGAGAAGATGGACCAGGATCACTCAAAGGAGCAGGGCAACGTATGTCGCCCTCTTCCCCGTCTGATTCTGCCTCTTCGCTGACCATTCATCCATTAATGCCTCCAGGAATCTGATCTCGTCGCCAAAGAGAACGAGCAGACCAAAAAGCAGTCAAACAAGGAGGAACAGCCTGAGCCCCAGGCCCAGCCCGAGGACGACGAGCCCAACGAGGACGAGGACGCGCCAATTCAGGATCAGGAGGCTGACGACGATGAGGAGGCCGAGGCCGATGAGCAGCGTGGACCGGGCGAGAAGATGCCTGACAACGTGCCTGAGGCCGACACGCTCGATTTGCCGGACGAACTCGACCTTGATGGCGGCGAAGACGACCAGGAGGAGGACGGTGGACCCGATGACGCTCCAATGGACGACGACGGTCCGCTCGACCCAGACCAGCCGCCAATGGACGACGGGCCTGACGAATCCAAAAAGCAAGACCAGCCTCAGCCTCAGCCGGACGACCCCGCCGGCGAAGATGAGGGGCAAGAGGACCTCCCCTCACAGGCTCAGCCTGAGGAGGAGCAGCCCGATGAGGACGAGAAAGCCGACCCTAGCGCGCAGGCTCAGGCCGAGGCTGGTGAGGATGACGCAGTTCCTGAAGACGAGGACGAAGAGCCCGAGTCGCAGGTTGCCAAGCCCAAGCTTGAGAGCGGTAACGAGGCGTCCGATCAGCCGCAGGACGCTCAGATGGACGATGCTGGCCTCGAAACGGGCCAGGAAGAGGCCTCGATGGATCAGCAGGACGGCACCAAAGACGATCGCGGCAAGCAGGCTGACGCCCCGTCGGCCGAACACGAGGACGACGCTGGCGAAACCGCTCAGGACGAGAAGTAAGTTGTTTATAGTCTTGCTCGTCCGCGCGGCACGTCGCTGACAGAGGCGCGTTTCGCCCTTCCCTCAGTGCCTCGGCGCCGCCGCCGACTTCGTCCGAGTCCAAGGGCGGTGAAGGCGAGACTGTGCCAATGGACGACAGCGCCGACAACGAGTCCGAGTCCAAACCGGTTGACGAGCCCAACCCGATGCGCAACCTTGGCGATGCCCTCAAGGAGATTCGTAAGCGCTTTGAGCAGATCCAGACGCCGACTGAGGACGATGACGCCCAGCCTGAGGCCGATCCGGCCATGGACCAAGGCGAGGTCGAATACGCTCAAGAGGACGACGACAAGGACATGCAGGCCCTCGGTGCCGCGCCCGAGGACCAGGTCCAGGCGCTGTCAGACCTCAAGATTGCCGACGAGGAGGTCGAGGGCGAGGAGATTGCCCATATGGACGTCGACGAAGCCGATCAGGCCGAGCCAGCGGCCCAGCTCCCGCTCATTGTGCCCCCGCCGACCGAGATCGATACTGCCGAGGACAAGGCTCTGACCCAGTCTGAGGTTCGCCAGCGCGGTCAGCAAAAGGACCCCGAGCAGATTGATCGTCCAGCCGAGATCGAGGAGCTCGACGCCCCGCCGCTGACCGAGGACGAGGCCCGTGCGTTGGACCGCGAGGTCGAGATCAAGAACACTGAGTGGCTCCTCTCGGACCGCGCGTCAGCCTCGGCTGAAGCCATGTGGCGGCTCTACACGTCGGTCACGCACGACCTGTCGCACACGCTGTGCGAGCAGCTGCGGCTCATCCTTGAGCCGACGCTTGCGACCAGACTCAAGGGTGACTATCGAAGCGGCAAGCGGCTCAACATGAAGAAGATCATCCCTTACATTGCCTCTGAGTTCACCAAAGACAAGATCTGGCTCCGGCGGACGCGGCCGAGCACGCGCGAATACCAGGTATTGCTGGCGCTCGATGACTCTCGCTCGATGGCCGAGTCACACTCGGTCCACCTCGCCTACTCGACGCTCGCCCTCATCTCGCAAGCGATGACTAAGCTCGAGGTCGGCGATATCGGTATCGCCAAGTTCGGAGAGGCCTTCGAGCTCCTTCACGATTTCGAGTCGGGCGCATTCTCCGATGCTGAGGGCGCCCAGGTCATGTCGCAGTTCCGGTTTGACCAAAAAGCGACCAACGTCCTTTCGCTCGTTGAGCGCTCGCTCGAAGTCCTCGCCGAGGCCCGCCAGCGCCGGGCAGCGATCTCTTCAACCTCGGCCGACATCTGGCAGCTCGAGCTCATCATCTCGGACGGCATCTGCCAGGACCACGAGAAACTTCGGACGCTCCTCCGCAAGGCAGCCGAGCAGCGCGTTATGATCGTCTTCCTCATCGTCGACTCGCTCCACCGGACCGACACTCAGCCGGCCGGCTTTGCGCCCAAGGCTGAGCCTGAGGCAAAGAGCAAAAACTCGATCCTCAACATGAAGACAGCCAAGTATGAGGTCGGCGCAAGCGGCCAGATGGAGCTCACGATGGAGACCTACCTGGACACCTTCCCCTTCGAGTATTACGTCGTCCTCCGCGACGTCGAGGCCCTTCCTGAGGTCCTCAGCGACACCCTCCGCCAGTGGATGGAGAGGTTCGTTTGACGCGCGCTGTCATCCGATCCCTCGTTCGATGGCTGACTTCTGTCCTTCTTGTCCGCCCTTCGCAGGGTTTCTGAGGAGTGATCCGCCCTTCTCAACCTTCTCAACCGCGCATTCGCTGCTCACCGCATGCTCTCATCTCTTATCATCGTGCGTCGACTTTTCGGTCCTTTGGCGGACTTCGCAGACGCTTGTCTTGAGCGGTTCGCTGACACCTCCTGTTCTTGACCATTGCAGTGTACTATGCCGCATCTCGTTAGACTCTTCCCTAGAAGCTTTCTGTCCCTCAATTTGTTTGCTTTCCCCCCCAAATAGTTTGCTTTCCCTTTACGTAGCAGTCACGACTTTCCTTGACGATCTTAGCATCTCTGATCCCCATTTTTGTGTCACGCGGTCTTTCGAGTAGAGGGCGACTAGGGGAACCCAAGAATCAGTCAAGTTTCCTCGGCATCTTCCTTCCCAATCCTTTCGCAGTCGACGCTGCGAGCTTTCGACATCCACTAACTGATGCCTGCAGACTGCAGCGAGGGTCCTGAAAAGGGCGAGTGAGCCAACAGCCCCTTTCGACCGACGGCCAAGTCGGATCTCGCCGCTCGGAACCTTTTCTCCCGTCAACGACCATCTCGTTCTTCATCAGCCGACCTCATCGTGGCTTTCAGCTCAAACGCTCTGATCTGCCAAGTCGGACGGGCTTACAATCTCGACTTGTGTGGGAAAGTCCCTCGATCTGGGCCCCCCGAGATGGCCGCCCCCCTTTGTTGGTTCAATCAAGGGTCCCACCGCGCGCCCACCTCGCTACTAGTACGCCAGTCGACCCACGGTTTGGAGTCAGACGATTGCTGCCGTTCAGAAGCTCTCGCCCATACAGAACAATTACGCCCACCTACGGTCGCTATCTCTGCTTGAGGAAGGCTTGACGGCCAAGGTCGGCTGGGGCGTGCGAGATAGCGTCCTCCAGCGACTGAAAGTTGAGGAGTTGTTCAACCACTAGATCGCGTGCGTACCGCCCGCGTTCGAGTCCTCGCCAGGCGCATCCGTCGTTCCGACCTGACAGTGATTTGAATGATGTGCAGCGTCTGCGACTCGGCTCTCGCTGCAAACTCAGCTCTCTTAGATCACGAGCCCTAATTGCACGTGTCGCGACTACATCATGGATCGCCAGTGACGTCCTTGAGATTCCCCCTTGCTGGCTCAGGCTCTCTCATTCAACACTCGCGCAAAGCGCCTGCGGCGCTCCCCTCAGGCTCTCTCGTCCTTGCGGCGTCAGCGCAAAGCTGGGCCACACCGGCCAACGCTACGCCCTCACCGTGGATGCCCATCCCGAGCTTTCACAACCAGCCTAAGGAACGGCGAGAGGCCAAGCCTATCAAAGCTGAGCTGGCTGGTCAACTGCCGCTGGCTCCCGCTCGTCAAATGGTGCCCAAATGCAGTACAGAAAGGTGCCAAAAGCGGCAAGGATGGCTGATTAAAAGGCACAAAGAGCCAAGGTCGTCGACGAAGGCAAGTGAACCCTCGCAATCGTCCGTTGGCAGACAATTCAAGCGACTTCAACAAGTGGGTCTACCTCATCTTTCATCGTCACAGTAGCTCATTCAGCTGACTGACGTTGCCTCAGGGACGACGTTGTCGACGCAGCTCCTGACGGCAAAATCGAAACGTGCGCGCGTAAGTGGCCTATTTTCAGCCCTCGATTGAACTCTGACGTCTTTGGTCCTGCTACGACTCTCGACAGTCCTACATCCTGCATTGATCTTACATCTCCTTAGCCCTTATCGGGCCAACAAAATCAAGCGGCTCGTGCCCTTACCAACGATCGGTGCTCCTTCCGACAGGCCGGCGCATGTCTCGCGCTTCGCCACTTTTGCGCCGAATTCGCTCCTCTTGGCGGTTTACCGGAAAGTACTTCGCTCTACAAGTGCGTCGTCATTAGTCGCGAGACCGAGCGGCCCTTCTACGTCGACACGATCGAAGGCGGCTCCAAAAGACGTGCCGTCTTTCGAAAGGTCCCGGAGACGGAGCGGCGCTACCTGGTGCGCTTCGAGGACGACGAGAACCGCATCCAGACAGTGGACTTCGGCGACATCATCGGATCCCCCGGCGGCCAATACGGTCAGTCCTCCTAGGCTTGCGAAAACCATCCTTCCTCCCTTCTGCCAGCAGATGATATTGACTTAAGATATACTACTCGCTTCGGGTTAATGGATCGGTAGCGGCATCAAGCTCAATTTAGGTGGACTCGAGTTACTCTTCCTTTCATCCTCTCAATTCTGCCATCTATGACCTTACTGAGCATCTGTTCTCGCAGCCCGACACGGCCTCGTTCCAGACATCTCTACTCACGTTGCGTCAGCCGCGAGGAAGGCTCTGCGTTTGACCGGAGGCGATCTGAAACATGCTCCGAAGTAAGCGTATCCCGACGTTACAGTCATGGCAGAAGTGAGGGTGAGAAGGCGAGCAAAGTAGAAGTAAGACCAGTGATAGGTGGGCGTAGGATATCGAGGAAGCGGAGACCGTTCCTTCTCGGAAGAGAGAAAAGACGAGACAGGATGAGATGGGAGATCGGGTCGAGATGACGACTGTTCCGGCGACCGCCTGCGCAATCCGCGGACAAAGGACGGCTAATGTGATGAACAGACTTCCGCCTGCGCGGCCGAGGTGCCTAAGGCTGCCAGCGCATGGCGCCTGGATTGGTGCCTTCGATCAGTCTGACGCGAGCGGTTGAGAGACAATGCTTGGTAAGAAGGCCAGCGCTACAGCTCCGATCGGAAGCGCTTGCCGCCGCCCTCATCGTCGTCGTCGCCCGCTTCGGCTTCGCCCAAGACTGGTGTCTCGACGCCTTCGCCAAGACCCCGCTTGGTGCCGGTGATGCTTTCGGCCGAAAAACTGCCGCCGGGGACGAACTCAGCAAAGAGCGTCTCACTCAGGCCAAATGCCGTTGCCGCGTTCGGCTCGACGATACCGCCACTGATGGACTCGCCTTCGGCCGTCGGGTGCGGGTGCGGATACGCCTCGCTGCCGGCCCCGTCCCGCAGGGTAGGGTCAATGAGGCTTGCACTGATGCCAGACGACGGGCCATTGGACGACGGCGGTCCGGACGGCAACCCATTGCCGCCTCCGCTACTTGAGCTGCCCGGTGTGGGCTCCCAGCCTTGAGGCACGTCAATGTCCATCCCGCTGGCGACGAGGCCGTTCTCGCGCGCCTTGCCCTTGTCGCCTTCATCTACATCCGGAAAGCGGCCGAGCGCTGTTGGAGAAACGGCCGCTCCGGGCTCGATCGGATCGCTCGGATGAGGCGAGACGCCATAAGTCGGCCGGAAAGACGTTGCCGCGGTTACCGTCGACGGCTCCGAGGACGAAGATACGGGCGTAAAAGTGTCATGCGACACGCGTTGCTCTGCGAAGGAGGTGACAATAAGTTCAGCGATCCGTGCGCTCTGAAGTGCCTCTGATTGTCAGTCACTGACCATTCTCCATCTGCACGAGGTAATTGACGACGTCGCCGACAAGAGCCTCAGTGCTTGTGCTCGACCGCTGGAGGGCAACGAGGTCGCCGATAATCTTTTGGTACTTCGAGTGAAGCGTCTGGACGTGCTGGAACATGGCGGCTTGCCCGGCCTGGAGGTCGCGCACCTGCTCCTGAAGCGTGTGGATCGCTTCGGCCGGAGCCGAACCACTTACGGGCGCTGGAATGCCCTCGTACGTACCAGCGACTTGCGGGTGGTGCGGAGGGTAGGAGGAATACGAGGAGGTCTGGCCGGTCATTGAGGGCGACGGAGGCGGGCCGCCGCCGGGAAAATGGGCCGACGTCGCCGACTGAGGTGGAACCGAGAGCCGGCCGCCGTTGTGGAGGTGATGCTGCTGCTGTTGCTGCTGTTGCTGCTGATGCGACTGAAGATGCAACGACGGCGGCCCGAGTCCTCCTGCCGGACCGAGAGGGCCGACGCTGCCGACGCCGCCTGGCGGGCCCTGGTCAAGCGGGACGAAACCGCCGTTGCCGTTGGACACGAGCGGATTAGTCGTTAGCGGCGTGCTCATCATCGGTGTCGGCTCCTTGACTGAGGGGCCTCCGCTGGCTGCGGGACCGCCGGAAGCTGCACTTGCGCCAGCGGCGCTGTTGTTAGCACCACCGCCGCCGCCGCCAGCCTTTTTCGCGGTAGGAATTTTGCGCCTGATGAGGTCCAACTCGGAACCGCTGCTCGAATTGAACTGGGGGTGCTTGAATTCCCAAGTAGTCTCGACGTGGCCGCCCTCTTCGGCCTTGACCTGTGGCCGCAGCAGGCATCAGCGAGCGAATTCGTTCCTTAAGCATCCAAATCTGTCCGTAGTAGGGCCCACCTTGTGAAAGTCGTATTTGTTAAGCTGGCGAACGAACGAGGCAAAATTGGAATGGCGAAACGTTTGGGGCAGGATTCGGGTCGTGAACTCGTTCATGTCTTTGACGATGAACGAGTCCTGGGCGGCCGACCAAGCAACGACGTCGGAGTACTCCTCGTCGCCGAGCATTCTGTCAAAGGAGAAGGGAACACATGCTGTCAGGCGCCGAATTCTGCTGGATGTTGTGGGCTCAATGGAGCGAGTGACCACGTACTTGAAGAGCTTTTTAACGAAATCGCTCGGCCCATTGCCACCCGTTGCGCCACCCTTCTTGCCACTCCCCGTCGTCGGTGCACCAGCGGTCGAGCCCGCTTCGTCACCGTCGTCGTCATCACTCCCCTGCCCGCTACCCTTGCCAGCCTTACCTCCGCCCGAAGCTGCCTTTGCGGCCGCAGCCGCAGCGCGCTTCTCGGCTGCTGCTGTCCGCGCTGGCCGACCAGCCCCGCTACCGGCGGTCGATGCTGCCGGCGCCTGCCGAGAGGAAGCCGCCGAGTCGGGCCTTGCGGGCGGACCGCCGACCATTGACGAAGGCGGGGAGATGCCGACGTTGGGCTTGAGGTCCATCTGATAACCCTGAACACCGAGCGGCTGTTGCTGTTGTTGCTGCGGGTGGTGCAGCGGGTGATGGACCGGATGACTTTGATGTTGGCCAGGTGGCGGACCGTAACCACCTTGACCGCCGTAAGGGTAGTGCTGCTGCTGTTGCTGCTGCTGCGGAGGGTGGTAGTTACCCTGAGCCGGGCCTTGCCAGCCCCCCAGCGCGGGCGACACTTGCTGTTGCTGCTGGTCGTGATACGGAGAAGGGCTGTGCGACAGCGAGCCGTGCTGCTGCTGCTGCTGGTGGTAGACAGCATGCTGCTGTTGGCCGCCGCCTCGAGTCTGGACGTTGCGGACGAGCTGGGCCGTTTGGCCTCCCGGGTTGCCTGAGCCGACAGCGGGCGCCCTTGGCGGCGGCTGTGAGGTAAAACCCTGAAGGCCAGGCGGGCCACCGCTCGTCTGCGGCTGCTGGTTGTGATGGCTGTACGGATCGGTGAGATGGGCTAGGGGTGGCGGCTGCTGGGATGGGTAGTAGTGTTGCTGCTGCTGCTGCTGGTGATGCTGATGCGGCTGCTGCTGCTGCTGCTGTTGCGGATGCTGGCCACCCCAGCCGCCGACCGGCTGATAGTGCAACGGCGGCGGACCGTAAGGGCCTGGCAGGCTTGGCTGCTGCTGAGATGGCGGACCGCCGCCGGTTGAAGTTGACGACGAGGCGGCCGACGTCGACAGGCCTGCCCCTGAACCCGTCGGAGGGAAGGGCGAGGACCGGCCGCCGGCAAGGGCTTGCTGTTGGCCGGCGAGGTGGGCCGGCGGAGGTTGGATCGACGGATGCGGGCCGCCGTCGTTCATCCGGACAGCAGGACGGAAAGGTTGGCAGAAGGAGAGAGGAGTGTCCGGGGAGCGGAAGTCGGGTCGGGATGGACGCTAAGGACAGGAGGGGGAGAAACGGCCCGCGCCCGCCTGACGACGCGCGCAAGAAGGCCGCGACAGGCAGCCCGACGGCGCGATCGCGTCGCCTGGCCAAGATCTGAGCTCCTTGTGTTCGCGGTATGGATCAGGCAGTGGCATGGGGAGTCTCTCGCATCGGCATGCAGGCTCATCGTGCATCTTATCTTGCGCTGTCCTGACCCTACCCTTGGCGGAGAGAGAGATGTGCCGTGGCTTCCCTTCGGCGTCGCGCGCGGCCGAGCTGATGATGCAGGCGGTCGGACGTCCACGCCCGGCACACCCTAGACAGCAGTCCACAACGACGAGGGCTCGCCCCCAGCTTGCTGGACAAGACGTCCGGCTTGATGACGTCCGGCAACGTCTCTGTGCGCCGACTCCCGCCAACGACAGTCGACGGAAGGAAATAAGCTAGCTGAAGCTGTCGGCCTGCAGGGCGTTCGCCCTGATCGCTCTGATGCTGCGGCCGGCCGAGGAGACCTGGGGTTCTCGTCGGGGCTTTCCTGATTTCGAACCCGCGCCGGCTCTCCGCCTTCGAGCTCGACCTCGCCCGACCTCCCAACCTCACCCTTGCTGTCGCTCAGCAGTCTCCCTGCTTGCCATGTCTCTCCGCGCAGCCGGCCGCCTGACCGCTCTTCGTTCGAGGAGTCCAGCTTCGGCTGTCGCAACCCGCGGGATCCGCGTCGGCCTTGGCTACGTCCCTCAGTCGGTGCGTCCCAACTCGGACCAGCCCCGACCTCCGCTCCTCTCCCTGAGGCAGGAGCTGACCCCGCCCGATCTCGCTCTCCACCTCTTGTCTCGTCTGCTGCTTTTGTTTGCTCTTGTCACTACTCTCTCTAGGCCTCGACACTGTCAATCGAGCCGATCACTCCTCGAGCCAAACCGCCGCCCTTCTTTTTCACCGGCAAGCCCAACCTCTACGCCCTTTATGACCGCCTCCAGACGGCTCTGCTCGCGACGGAGCGAAGACTCGCGGGCGAAGGTCTCTGGCCACCGCTTCCAGGGATGCCGGAGATGGGCAAGGTCGGTTGGCGATGGAAGAGCCAGGAGGAGATGCTTGAAATCGCCAATATCAGCGTGTGAGTCCGGCTCCTAGTCCGAACGAACGGGCTTGGCTCGCCGTGCTCGTCTCTATGGCATTCTCTCTGACCCCAAGCGCCCGTCCGTCGGATCTCTACCCTCGCAGCATGACGAAGACCGAGTACGACAAGCTCGTTCGGATCCTCGTCCGCCTGACGAGAATCCGGCACTACGCCAACGTCGTGGCCGACACGCGGTCGGTGAGCGGGCTAACGGACCTTCTTGCGCCGTTTGAGAGGCTTGCGGCCGGCGCGGGCTCTAAGCTGGCACGCTCGCTCGAGATCGGCAGTCAGGACGCCGACGCGAACGGTGAAGGAGCCACCGCTAAGGGTCCCAAAGCTAACAAGACGCTCGACGACCACGGCCGGTCGTACACGACCGGCACGCGCAAGGAGGCGAAGGCGATGGCCTATCTGATTCCGGTCGCTGGTGTCGCCAAGGCGCTTAATGCGGTTAGCGAGGCGCGCGAGCACCAGTTCTTCCTTGCAGCCGAGCGGGCGAAGGACGAGGCGCAGTTTGAGAAACGGCGACAGGCTCAGGCGAGCGGCGCCGAGCAAATGCAGCCGACCTGGCGCGAGGCCGACGCAAAGCGCGGGAGGAAACTTGCAGCGGAGAATAGACAACGCAAAAAGCTTGGGCTCGAGCTGCTGCCCATTCCGTCAGGCCTTGAGGTTGGGCCGACGGGTCGACTTCTTCGGCCTGCCAAGATCCCTTCTTCAAAGAAGCCATCCTCGTCAACAGCAATCTCGCCGTCGTCATCATCAACAATTGAGGCAGCCGAGTCTCTTGAGCTGAAGCCATTGGTGCCTGGGCAGGCTGATGGGCGCGAGATTGTTCCACTCGCCTTCTCAGGCCCGCTCGCTCCCGAGCCTTCGCCCAACAACTCGAATGCGCCCTCGTCTTCGACTGAGCGGGATGGCACGCTTTATTTCCCGACAGGCACTGTCCCTCCAGCCAATGCCGACCCGCTGCTTGGCTCGATCCTTATCAATAACGTGCCGCTGCACCGCTTTTTCACCTCGCCAAAGGACCGCGAAGCCGTCCTGAGGCCGTTCATCATCAGTCGAACGACCGGCGCGTTCAACGTTTTCGCGACCGTCAAGAATGGCGGTACGACAGGCCAGGCTGAGGCGCTCGCGCTTGCAATTGGCCGTGGAATCGCCGTCCACCAGCCGATGGCCAAGCTCGCGCTCGCGAAGTGTGGGTCCTTCCTTCGACGTCTCCCTCATCTTAGTCGCCTCGGCGCTAATCGTCCCTTCACTTCCTTGTCCGCAGGGGGCCTCCGGGCCGACACTCGTCAGGTCGAACGCAAGAAGACCGGCCGGCCAAAGGCGCGCAAGGCCAACACCTGGGTCAAACGTTAGGCGCCGAGTATGCGAGGGGCGGAGTGTCGTTTCGATATGGATGGCCTGCCGTACCGAAAGCCTCGTGGAAAGGCGGTCAGACATATGTCCAGACTGTGCACTACTAGTAACCCGAGAATGAAAGCCAGCGTTTCAGCAACATGGAACATTGACCGGGGTAATCCGAGGTCAGAGGACAGGTCTGAGCGCAGGAAAAAATCCGAAAGGTCGAGAATCTCGAGGCGGCGCAGCTGCTCTCTCTCGAGGGCCTACAGCCCAGCCGGCTTGCCCTTTCCATCGACTCATATACCTTCGCCCACGATGGACCCCTTCAAGCTACTTACAGTTGGCGCATCGTTCTCGCGCTCGAAGAAGGCAGCTGCCAAGCACGGCGGCGGGGCGGCTCCGCCCGCCCGGCGCGGTCAGGATGTCGAGGCCCTCTTTCACAAGGCCGCCCGGGTCGAGCTCAATGAGAGCGGCTCGGAGGACGACAGCCTAAGCGACGGCGACGATGCTGGCGAGGCCAGCGGGAGTATACTCCCGAAGGAGCTCGACTTCTTCGGCGTTGGAGGCGGAGGTGCAACCACCAAAGCCGATGGCTCAAGCAAGAAGCGAAAGCGCAAGACAACGACCGGTGCGTGAGAGCTCCAACCCCCAAGCGACCTGCGGCTCGGAGAAAGCAGCAAATTCCTCGCAAGTATCCTGACATATACTCCTGTCCGTCATGATCCGTCGCAGTCGCTGCCCGATCGCTCCCTCCGACGAACCGACTGTCGATCACAGGCCCTTCAGCACCGTCAGCGCTCGCCTCGCTCGACGAGTTTATCGCCCTACACTCGCCGCCGTCATACGTCATTCAGAACCTGCGGGCAATGGGCATCACACAGATGTCAGAGATTGGTCGGGGTGCGGCTGCCGTTATGATGGCCGGCCGGGACCTACTCGCACTCGCACCAACCGGCAGCGGCAAGACGCTCGGCTACCTGCTTCCGCTTCTGACGTTACTCAAGGCACCGGCTAAGGCTGCTGCTGCTCAGAACGACGGTGCCGAGACGTCGAGCGATGAAGATCTGGAAGACGGCCAGTCCTCGAGCTCAAGAGCGGCGACGGCCAAGGTCTCTCCCCGGTCGATCATCCTCTCGCCGACACATGAGCTCGCGCAGCAGATCGCGTCCGAGACACTCAAGCTCACGCAGGGCCGCAAGTGGCGGGTCGCCGTCTTGACCAAGGCCAACGAGCTCAGTATCGTCGAGCGCGGGGCCGACGTCCTCGTCTGCACGCCCCAGCGGCTTGTTGCCGCGATCGAACGTCGAGGACTTTCGCTCGCCCAGACGAGGCACCTTGTCATCGACGAGTCGGATCGGCTGCTTGACAAGACGTTCCTACCCGTTGTCGACACGATCCTAACTGCGCTGACCGACAAGGCGCTCCGAAGGGCGCTCTTTACGGCGACATTACCTTCAGACCTCGAAGAAATTGCCAAGGGCATGGGTACGGGCGAGTCGATTCGCGTTATTGTCGGCATGAAGTAGGTCGCTCTCGCCCTGCAACTGTCCGCGAGCGTCGATTGTTGATGTTCATTGTCCTCTGCGTCCAGGGACATTCCGACTGCCTCGATCAAGCAGGAGCTTGTCTTTACCGGTACCGAGACGGGCAAGTTGCTGGCGCTCCGCCAACACCTGACAACGGGCTCCCTTGTCCCGCCGATCCTCGTCTTTGTTCAGTCGATTGAGCGGGCAACCTCGCTATTTCACGAGCTCATCTATGACGCCCTTCCAATTGAGGTCATCCACTCCGAGCGGACGCCCAAGGAACGCGAGCGCGTCCTGCGCGACTTCCGCGAGGGCAAAGTCTGGGTCCTCATCTGCACCGAGCTCATCGGCCGCGGCATGGACTTCCGAGGTGTCCGGGCTGTCGTTAATTATGACTTCCCGACAAGCGTCCAGAGCTACGTTCACCGGATCGGTGCGTTTCTTGTGTGCCGCCAGCTTTTGAGCCGTGACCAGCTCATCGGCTAACGCTCATACACTGCAACGCAGGTCGCACCGGTCGCGCCGGCGTGGAGGGCAAAGCTGTAACCTTCTTCAATAACGAGGACGCGCCCTATCTCAAGATGTACGTCAGCTCCGATACACCGCCCGCGTGATCTCAACCTGACTCGCGAACTATCTTACAGGGTCGCCAACGTCATGCGCCAGTCGGGATGCGAGGTGCCGGAGTGGATGCTCGCGTACGTCTCCAAGCTGAGCTGGGTAAGCCGACTATGACTAACGTCTCTTCTGACCCCACCTCCGCAGGCTGAAGAACCCATCCAAGAAGGAGCGGCGTAAGCTCAAGTCGAAGCCGGTTGATCGCATGGGCGTTCAGACCGCGGCTGGAAGCGGCATCAAGCGTCAGGAGGCAACCAAGCGCCGGTGCGTCTGCTTTGACTCTTGACCCAAAGTAACTTACAAGATTGGCTGACAGGTTGTCCTACGCACGCATCTAGCGAGATGGTTGAGGGCAGCAAGCGCCGGAAGCTCAAGGCGGCCGCGCAAGAGGGGAGCGGGAGCGACGGCGTCGGGACGGGCAGTGACAACGATGATGAGGATTGAAGGGACAGGATGAACATGCTGTTCCAGCTCAAAGATTTGTCTGCATCTGTTAGCTGGCGTTCAGGGCGCACGTCTGCGACTCTTCAGTGCACCGGTCAGAGTCGTACGCCCGCGCTTGCCTGCGCGCCGCTTCGCCCTGCTGGACGACAGCAGCAACGCCCGACCCCGGCTCCCTCCTCAGACCCAATCAGCACTGCTCGGCCAGCCGATTGAAGATCCCCTTTCGTGCGCTCTCTCAGACTTCACACTCGCTCGAGCTCGCACGCTGGCCTCGCCGTCGAGACACTCGCTCGAATCATCAGGTCTGCCCTCGATCCCGCGCGCGCACTCACCCGTGCGTTTCCGCTCGTCCCGTCGCCGACGATCTTTCTCCTCGTTTGACCTACAATGAGGTCAGAAGCACCTGGTTGTGAGTTCGAAGCTGACTAGACCTCTCTCATCGTTCCCGCGCCGTCCGTCTGTAAAGGTGGGCCTTGATACTTGGTCAGCCGAGCTCAATCGGCTCGCCAACTGTAGCCAGCCAGGTGAGCTGGACTGTCCCTCGCCCCCTGTTCCGCTTTTGCCGCGACTCATACTTCTGAGGTCAACCAAGGCCTCACGAGCTGACATACCCTGCTGACGTCGCTCTATTTTTCGTGCGTGTTCTCGCTGCCGTTGCTGGTCTTGCCAGCTCTCTTTCAGAAGGTGCGCATTCCGCTGCGTAGACCACAGCCCCTGTCGCGCAGGTCCGAGCGGCACGCTGATACTCTTCTGTCATCAACTCCATCACGACACACAAGAACATCAACATGGATAGTAGCACTCAGCCCGAGCGGCCGTCATCAGTCGCCCAGGCCTCGTCTTCGGCTGGCGACTCGGTTGTGATACCCGCCATCGGCGACGCGATCGAGACCGCCTCGAATTCAACGTCGCTGCCGCCGACTGAAACCGACTCGTCGACCGCGCCAGCACCGACCGCCGCCGGGGCTGCTCAGCCGACTGAGCATTCTATTGCTGCGCCCCAGGGCGGAGTACTCGAGCCCGAGCGCAAGCGCGGGCGCGCTGAGGGCCCACTTCCAGCCGGTACGTCTGCCTTCGTCGCCTCGACAGGCACTCGCTCTGATCCGCAACCCCGATAGACGCCTTCGGCGCAATCCATGGCCGGCCACACGCCGAGCGCACGCGAAAGAAGCGCGATCCGTACGGCGACCTTGCCCTCCAGAAGATGGCCATCCGGCCGCCCGAATTCGGCAGCGCTGGGCGCAACATTCGCCTCTACGTCCGTTCCACACTCCTGACGAATCTTTCTCGGAAACACAATCTGATCACAAACAACTGTTTTCAGACCAATGCCTTCGACGTCTCCTATCCAGATGCCCGTATTGCCAATCAGCCCATTCTACATTACGACATTGACTTCATCATTCCGCCGCGCAGCGCCGGCGAGGCTGGCAAGCAGAAAAAGATGAACCGTACACAGGCCTGGGAGCTCTGGCAGGAGCTGGGACCGAGCAACCCGGACATTGCCCACATGTTTGAGGCGGCTGTGCGTCCAACCCATCGCGTATCGACATGTGCGCTGCTAGGCTGACAAGAACACTCGCCCTCTCACGACAGGCCTTCGATGGCCTCAAAAACTGGTGCGGTTGGCCTGTCAGCTGATACCGCGGTTACATCTGCTGATCCCTTGTTCATCCGCCCTGCTTGCCAGCTTTTCGCCTGTCAGGATCCCGCTCAAGTCGGACCCGCGGAACTCGGCGGAGCCCTATTCAGCCGAGCTCACGGAAGGCTACCTCACGTGTGTCTTCAAGGAGGGCAAGCGGATCCGCGATCTCTGGATCTCCTTCGGCCTCGTCGGAGAGGAGGGCCAGATCCGGCCAGCGAACCTTCTTCGCTTCTGCGCGCCTGATCATGGCGCTGACGCTGACGCTATCGAAGCGGGCAAAAAGACGCCGATCGTCATCCAATCATTGGACATCCTGCTTCGGCACGATGTCCGCAAGAAGTACCCGATTACGTCCGGCCAGGGCCGCAAGTTTTTCGCGCCGGATCAGGGCCAGAGCATCCCTAAGGGAGGCGAGATCAAGCGGGGTATCTTTCAGTCCATCCGGCCGACGCTAACCGGCCCCAAAGTCATCATGGATGCGCCATACAGCGCCTTTGTGGTAGGCGGCCGGCTCGATCACGTCGCCGCCCAGATCATTGGAAAGAGCGGCGGCGGCTTTGGTAACCGAGGCGGCGGCGGCGGCTACGGTGGTGGTGGCCGCGGGGGCTACAGCGGAGGCTATGGTGGCGGCGGAAGTGGCTATGGCGGCGACCGTGGCGGAGGCGGTGGCAATGGCGGCCCACTCGACGAGCGCGACTGGCGGACGGTTCAGCGCTATATGAAGAAGGCCCGGATCACACTCAAGTGCGTGCGCCAGCTTGTTATCTGCTCCTTGCTGGAGCCGAGCTGAAATTTTCCTGCCCTCTTCCGTCAGGCACCGCGACGGTGGTACCTTTGAGATCAAGGGCTTCACGCGCGAGGCCGCGAGCGAGCGCCGCTTCATGCTCGACCACAAGCCCCGCCGGGGCGAGCCCGAGCCCGACCCGCCAATTCCGTCCGAGGAGATCTCGGTCGCCGATTATTACCGTGTCAAGCTTAATATCCGTAAGTCAGCAGTCTACCGCCTAGCCGACACGCCTGTCCCATTGTCGTGGCTTACGAGAGCCTCTTTCGCCATACACAGAGCTCGAGTATCCGCACTACCCGTGCGTCGAGATTCGGGGCCGACAGCTGATCCCCGTGGAGCTTTGTCAGGTACGTGCAGACATCCTATGCATCCGCCTGTCAAGGTCACAGCCGACATTTATTCTTCACGGATTCAGCTCCTTCCCGGTCAGCCAGTGCCGTTCCTCCTTACCTCGCCCGAGCAGACGGCGCAAGTCATCAAGGCGGCTGGCAAGGGTCCGCCTGAGCGCCGGCGCGAGATCCTAGAGGCGCGACTCCAGGTGAGATCTGTTTTTTTGCTCAACCCTGCGCACACGTCTTGGGGATTGAAGCTGACTTCGCGTCCTACGACCGCGTCCTACGACGCGTATCCTAGGCAAACTTCCATAACGAAAAGGGTCCCGACGGCGGCGCTCGGCGACTCGGCGCCTGGGGCGTCGAAGTCTCGCCCGAAATGACAAAGGTGAGCTGCCGTGCCAGCCCGCTTGGTTCCTCGCGTGCGCTCACCTGGTATGGGTCTTGCCGTCACTTCAGGTCGTGGGTCGCATTCTTCCGCCGCCGCGCGTCGTGCACGCCAATGGCCCCGCCAACGTCAAGTTCGGGAAGTGGAACTTGTGCGTCGGCCTGTCTCGCTTCATGTAGCCATGCTCCCGTACTGAAGCATCCCCTGCAATTCCGTCCAATTCCTCCAGAATTGGAGCTCGATGTTCGTCGACTACGCCAAATCGCCAGATCGTTGGCGTCGTTTGCTGACGACTTACCTTGCCCACCTCCCACAGTCATCAAACCCAACGCGCCACTCAAGTCGTGGTCCATACTCAACTTTGACCGCGGCATTGCGGAACACGACATTCAGGAGTTCGTCCGGACCCTTGTCCAGGCGGGCTCCGCTGCCGGTTTGTCCTCCCGCGCGACGTCTGCAGATGGGATGGGAGCCTTCCTGCTGATGGCCCCGCTCGACCCCTTTGACAGGAATGATCTTTGCTGAGAAGCAGCCGCCGATCATCTCGGCCGGCCCTGACATCCGTAACTCGCTCAAGATGGCCGGCAAGGCCTGCATCATGCGCAGCGGTGAGGTCTTTGGCGAGCGGATGCCCCCTCAGCTTGTCCTATGCATTGTCCCCGACCGCTCGGCCGCCGAGTCGCGCTCGGTCTACGAAGCAATCAAGCGGGTCGCGATGATGGACCTACCGCTCCCGCTTGTCACGCAGTGTTCGTTCCACTTACCGCAGCATAGACGCTTCGATCCTCGCTGACGGGGACATCCCTACTTCCTATGGCCGCTCGAAAGGCATGAAGGCTAGCAAGGTCAGGCAGACAAAGCCCAACGCTGGACTTCAGTATTGCGGAAATCTCTCAACGAAAAGTGCGTCCCCTCGCTTTGCGCCCCTTCTTGCCGTGGTCCGCTGATCATCTTGAATCCATTCCCGCAGTCAACCTCAAGCTAGGAGGCCGCAATTGGACTCTTGACCCATCGTCGCTGCCGATCGCGCCGGGCACCATCATCTTCGGTGCCGACATCGCCCACGCTGCGCCGGGATCGCGGGGAGCTTCCGTGCGCCACTCCCATTGACCGAAAGGATCCAGCTGGGAGATCGAGCACCCCATGTTGACTTGTAGCGGCTTTCCTTTGTCCAGGTCGCATCCGTCGTCGCTGCCACTGACGGCTCATGCTCGGACTGGAAGGTGCGTCGTTCTCATCGTCTTGCTGAGTATTTCCTGACGTGCCGATCGGGCGTTCATTTGCTAGGCCGAGATCCGCAGTCAGGATGCCGGCGTCGAGTCGATCGCCGGCCTCGACGAGATGGTCCTCTCGCACCTCGTACTTTACGAGAAGACATCCAACCAAAAGCCCCGCAGCCTCATCTTTTACCGCGATGGCGTCTCGGAGGGAGAGTTCAAGTGCGTGCCGACCTCGTTCAAGCACAACCTCGATCTCAAGACTGACGTCTTGCGCCGCTCGCATACGCTGCTCCTCAGGCAGGTCATCGATGTTGAGATCGCCGGCGTGCGGGCTGCCTGTGAGCGCTATTCGCCGGGCACGCCCATCCCGATCACGGTGTGTCTGCGTCGGTTGATCTCTTGTGTATCTCACACTGAGCCTTCCCTCCTTGATGGCAGTTCGTCATCTGCAGCAAGACGTCGAAGACGCGATTCTTCGCAGCCGAGCAGGACTCAGGCATGTGCGATCGCAATGGCAACCTCCCCGCCGGCACGGTCGTCGAGTATGTGATCTACTTATTTCGCCTTGTGCCCCCCTCCTCCTGACTTTAGAATCTCGTTCGGCCGTTGCAGCCGCTCGATCACGTCGCCCCTTGTCTGGGACTTCTTCCTTCAAGTTCGCCCGTCGCCGTCTTCGTCTACTTTGGCAAAAAGGATCGCGATGGCATCGCTGACTTTAACGTTTTCGCTCACTTCAATCAGGCCCACAGCGGATTGCTCGGCACAGCCAAGGTCAGCTGCCAGCCCTGTTCCGCTGTGTGAAGACCTTTATCCGCTGACAGAGCGCCTTTCTTGTGACTTCTTTAGCCGACGCACTACCACGTCCTTTGCGTGCGTCCCTCGAGCAAACGCCTCGTCTGCCAATTCCAACTGACCGTCGCGCAAGGATTGCCCATAGGACGAAAACGGCTTCGATCAAAACCGCATTCAGGCCCTGTCGAACGGCCTGTGCTGGCTGTGCGTCTCCCTCCCGCAGGCCGCTCATGCGGCTTGGTCACTTGATTGACAGACTTCACTTTTCTTCAGATTCGGCCGCGCCACCATGGGGGTTTCTCTGGTCGCCCCGGCCTACCTCGCCGACCTAGCATGCGAGAAGGCCCGGCTGCTGATCGCCACGGAGTTTGACGACGCCTCGACGACAACCAGTAACTCGAACGAGCAGCCGGCGCTTTACCTTGATCCACTCAAGATCCACAACTCGGTGCGCCTGACTTGCCAATAGCCCCACGTCGCCCGACAACTGACCCGCCTCCCTGGGCGTGCTGCTTCGCACAGCTCATTCGGGGCGATGGCGTCGCCCACGGCTGGTTCATCTGAGCGGTCCGCTCTACCTCTACCTACGTCGGCGTTTCACGCCGACCGGCGGGCGTGCAGCGCGATGCAGCCCGCGCTCGTCTGATCCGCCGCTTATTTCTTCTTGACTACTCGTGTTGGCTTTCATTCGCCTAGCGCGTGAAGGGTGTCTTTCAAGGCCGACTCTTCCTGAAGGAACACGTCTTCTGTCTCCGCTCGACCTTGCCCTTCCTGACCGGCTGTCATCGCCTCGATTCCAAGCATGCTTCCCGATTTACTCCCGGCCCCTTTACCTCATGCATGTCCATTCCGTCCTGACTGTCGCAACAGCCCGATCTGAGCGCCAGCAATGCTCGAGATCGCATGCGATATTTTAACTGCCTTGGGTATCTGCGCCGCTGCCCCCTGCCTGTTCGATCGCCCTCGCCTTGGCCGCCGCCTCCTCTTCCAACTTGCGCCGCTTGCGCTCCTCGAACCTTTGCCGCGCGCTACCAACGGCCGCATCGTCGTTGCGCTTCTCCTTGACGCCGATTTCGCGTGCGGCGTCCCGCTCAGCGTCGAGCCGGCGCTGGCGCTCCTGCTCCTCGGCGAATTGAGAGCGCAGCAAGGCGTCTGTCCGGGCCTTGATCTCCCGTGCCGAAGAAGCTTCGCCGACACGACGAGTGGGCACGTATCCAGACGTGCCGGGCCCTCTTGTCAAGCCGCTGGTGGCGGACGCGAGCGGTGGCGGAGGCGCCCGCTTCGGTAGAATGTTAAGTCCCGGCGCGAGCAGTGAGCGCTCGTCGACAACCTCGCCAGAGTCATTGAGCTCGACTGAGAGGCCCTTGTCGAGTGCGTCCTTGATGGCCTGCTGATCGCCGTCGCGCGCGGCGGAGTCATCGCCTGCAGGTGGCGGTGCTGCTGGTCCTTGAACCGGCCGCTGGATGGTAAGGTTTATTGGCGGAGACGGGGCCTCAGCAGCAGCAAGAGAAGCGGCGACGGCGGCGTTGTGTGCCTCTGCCGACCTTTCGAGATAAGATGAGTAGAAAGCCGAGATGCCGCCCTTCGACGTCTTCTTCAGCTCCGCTGTACGAGGGTGAGGGGTTGGGACGGATCAGCGCCAAAGGGTGAGAAATACGAACCAAGCAGCATAACACATCTCACGCACCCTCGCGCTTAGCCTCCTCCTCTTCAGCCTGGCGGACAGCTTCCATCTGGTCCTTGTAGGCCTGCGTGACGAACTTCTCCTTGTCGGCGAATTCGTCTCCCTCGAGGGCGCGCTCGCGCTCGAGCATCTTCTCTTGCGCTCGGATCATGTCGAGCTTGCGTGTCGCAGCCGATGCAATCGCCTGATGCATGTACTTGGGCTGGACGAGCGAGGAGAGACGGCAGGGTAAGCGAATGTGAGAGCATAATCCCCTGCTCTAGGCCGGCGGCGTAGGCAGGCGTCGCGCCTAAGTGGGCCGGGGATTGGAGGGGCGAGAAGGGATGGGACGCACTTTGCGATCCGAAGACTCGTCCTCCCTGCGCTGCTTCGCCGCCTTCTCGGCGTCCTTCATACTGTCCCAGACCTCGTCGTAGGCAAAGGCCTTCTGGTCAAGACCGAGCGCGACTTCCTGCTTCTCACGGTCGGCTCGCGACGGCTTGACGGCCTGATGGACAAGCTTCTTAGGATCTACTTTGGGCTTGCCCCATGATCGGCCTGACGTCGATGACTCGGCCTGCTGCGGTGCCGGCTCCTCCTCATCAGCAGCAAGCGAGAAAGCCTTGGGCGGCTTGACGGCCGGAGCCGTCTTTGGCTTTGGTAAGGAGAAGCCGGTCGTCGACGGCCCCGCGCCGGACGTGCCTGCCTTCTTAACGCCGCCAAAAGAAATCGAGATCTTGGGCTTAGTGGCGTCCGACATAAAGGGAGGGCAGATGCCACTGGCACGCTTCCTGCTTCTAATGAAAAGGGAGGTTTAGCGGGAAGATGATACTATGCGAGATTGGAGGTGATGGCTCAAGGCGAAGCGCAGGCGGCAAGCGAAGGGTAGCGACAACCGCTTAACGTCCATCTGATTCCTACCTCCCTTCGCTTCGATCATCATCTAGCATCACCGAAGTGGCCTTGTGCGTAAGTCAGAAAACCCTGAGACGCGTGTCCTCCCCTCGCGCTGACTCTGATCTGCCACAGCGCTGCTCAGCCCCCCTCTCGCCTACCTCGCGCGCGCTAGCGGCCTGATCGTACCTCGCTCAACAAAGCAACCCGGCTAAACGCAGCTAGCCCCCCTCCTCAGCTAAGCTCTCGGCAGGTCGCTACTCCGATGGCAGACGAACCTGCCAAGCTCGGCGAGCTCGTCGTTGTCATCCTCAGAGCTGTACGTTCAGACGAACGGTTTCAAGCTCATAAGCTTCTGGTCAGCGTCGCGTCCAAGCCTCACCCGTCTGACGCCTTCCCTCCCGCTGCGTCCTGGTCTCAGCGGCACCTGACGAACGTCAAGATCGCAAAGCAGGATCCTTACTGCTCTCTCGTCGTCGGCTCAGAGCGAAACCGGACTTCAGTCATCAAGAAGGGTGGCCAGCATCCCGAATGGGATGAGCAGGTCAAGTTCGACATCATCGAGGACGCTTCCGACCTCCTCGCTCGGCCTCAACCCGACGGTTTGAGCGCATCCGACAGCAGCAGCAGCCTCGGACGATCGGGAGCGGCAATCGGCAAGAAGAAGGTCTTTGCGAAGGGGACCAAGACGCTCAAGCTAGCTGTCTACGCCGACGCGCCACGCGAGCCCGAGCTGGTCGGCGAAGCCGTCTTCGACCTCGCCAAGGCGCTCAACACCGGCGAAGATGAGGGTGCGCCTCACTAGTCGTCTACATTTCGAGACACTCCTCCGCCAAGTAGCAAGTTGACAATCCTTGATTCCTTCCGTTTTACAGAGTGGATTACATTGAGTCGCAAGGATCGCTACGCCGGAGAAGTATACCTCGAGTTCACGTATTTCATCGCAGTGCGCCGCCCTCTCCTGTTAATGAAACGCTTGACTACTTGACCTGACCCTGACACCCGGTCCTTCAGGGCGCTCCGCCTCCTCCGAAGCCTCCGAAACGCTTCTCTGGTTCGGCCTACTCTGGCCAGCCCGACTCAGTACCATCGTCGTCCTCTCTGGCGGCCATCTCATCGATCCGGCATAGCGCATCGGCTCAAAGCATCGGCCACCTCTACAATCCGCCCTATACGCCGACGCCCGTCCGCGTTACAACGCCGACACCACTCCCTTACAAACAGCAGTACATGCCTTCGCCGGCTACGGTTGCTGCTCCGGTCCCGACAGCGTTGCCGTCCTTACCGAAAGCGTATACTCAGCCCGAGTCGTCTTTCCCTTCCTATCCGTCTCAGCCGTCACTAGCGGCCCATTCGCACTCGTATGGGCCGCCGCCGCCGATGCCGCCGCACAGTGCGCCGCCTCCGGCAACCTACGGCTCTCCTGCCCCACCGCCGCCATCCTTCAGCGCACCACCGCCGCCACTTCCGTCACCTGCAAACTATCAGGCGCCTCCGACCACTTCCTCGCCCTTTGTGCCGCATTCAGCTCAGTACAGTCAATTGCAATATTCGTCCCAGCCCCATCAGCAACCTGCTTGGACGCAGCCGGCGCATCCGCAAGCGCAGCTCTATCAGCCACCTCCGACGCCCCTGCCACCGCCTCCGCCACCACCGCCGCCACCTCAGCAGCAGCAACAGCAGCAGTACCATCCGCCGGCGCCGTTACCGACGCCGCCTCCGCCTCCGCCTCCTCCGCAACAGCTGTATCAGCCGCAGCCACCACCATCTCAACCACAGCTGCCGGTCCAGGAGCAGCCCCCGTGGTTCGCACATCAGCAGCAGCAGCAGCAGCAGCAGCAGTCCCAGCCCGAGCCCCAGCCTGCCTATCCAGATTACCCTCCTCCGCCGCCGACGGCTTACCCGGATCAGCAGCAACACCATCAACAGCAGCAGCATCTCTACCAGCCGGCGCACCAGCAGCAGGCGCCTTATCAAGACCCGTACCAACAGCATCTACAGCATCAGCAGCAACCAGCGTCGCAACACTACCAGCCACAGCCTTACCCACCGTATCAGCCGGCCCCAACACCAGTCTACCAACAGCAGCCAATGCAAGCGATGACGGCGGCCCCATACCCGCCACCCCCGGCGCCGGCACCGTCAGCGTACCCGTCCTACCAGCCAGCAAGCACACCTCATCCAGCGTACCAATCGGCGCAGGCGCCGGCGTATGCTTGGCCGCCGCATCCGCAGCAACTGCCTCAGCAGCACCAGAACGGCTGGTAGTCTATAGATGTTTTTCGACAGACGACTGTGCCCTGTCGAAGGATTTGACGGCATCGGAGAGATTGGTTGGGACGGCCAGCCCTGCCCACAATTAGGCAAGTCGACACGAGTCCGCGAGGCATCAATCGCGTTTCCTCGAAACCTCGTTCCCCGTCTGGGACACTCGTACGTTTTGGCCGACACCGCTCCGGATCGCACCTCTGGGTGTGAATTTCTCCCAACCATCAAACCCGGCTGCCCACCGGTCAGTGATTTCGATGCCCCACTCCCCGCCGACGTTGAGCATGCCTAGCACGGCAGCTCGGGTGCACGAGGCGATGCTCTGGGGCGTCTTTCGCGGACAAATTTCTGTGATGCCGCAGTGAACGATCCCAAAGGCCGCACCGACAAGAAAGCCGAGCAGGACCTGTGAGACCGTGTGGTACCTCAAGTACACTCTTGAATAAGCGTGGTGGTGAGCAAGTCAGGTCATGAAAGGGTCTCCCGCGCTAAAGTGCCTGCCCTGCACCCTGCGAACTCACCTCGAGAAGCAGACGACGAAACTCCAGACGCCGAGGCCGGCTAAGACAATGGTACGCTTCCAAGCCCAGACCTGCTGCCGCGGCAGAGGCCAATGCGCAGGTGCCTGCTGAACAAAAACGAGATGGAGTCCCAGGAAGGCAAAGAGGTAGCCGAAAAACTGCGAATGGCTCGAAGGCGAGGCATCTGCGGGCAAGTTGTGGCAGTCAGCACTGGCTCAAAGGCGTTGACACGCGAACAGTCAAACGGACAGCCAGAATCCATTTCGGCTGCAAATTAGCGTCACATTTTTGTCAGCTAAGGCTTCTCCGCAGCCGTTCCCGATCGGGACGGACGATATGGTCGCTCCTCCTTTAAGCGATGCTTGAGGACCCAGCTAAAGACCTCGTTGATGAGCTGGCCGGCGAGCATGTTGAGCACAACGAGCTCGCGCTCAAAGACAAACACGGCTAAGTACGCGGGGACGACCAGGATGGGTGAGAGCGTCATGATGGCCATGAGCTGAGATATCTTGGAGCTTTCATCGTCTGCAAAGGAGATAGAGCATGGGCCGTCAGCTGTTGGGTGCTCGAGGCAGGTCGAGCAGAGGGGATCACCGTCTCGAGCTCACGATCTGCGGTAACACGCACAGTAGACGTGAGAAAGCTCAAGGGGAGCCAGCGCATGCGATGGACCGGTGTACATGATTACACTGTTTCCCGCAAGGGGTTACCGGGGGGACCTTTAAAACACGAGATGCTGTTGACGGCCGGCCGCTTCGGCTCACGATGACGGTCGCGCAGCAAAACGCGGCTGAGCTGATTTGGAGACGGCGGTCTTCCGCAACCGCGATTGACGCGGACGCTCTACGGATATAAGGTCATACAAGAAGACGAGAGAGAACTGAGGGAAGATTCAATGCGCCTGGGCGACTTTGAAGACGTAGGCTGGCTGATACCGAACCTTTATTGTGAGAGGTAGCGTGATCTCCAGAAAACGGTGCTCGTCGTATCTCCATGAGAACGGAGTGTCATCTTTGACCCCGAGGAGGGTGATTCGGTCGCCATCTAGGACAGGCAGTTGGGCAGGTATCCTGAAAATCGGTCGCGTCGGTGCATGAAGGGCGATGATGAAGAACGCATCCGCGGTGCGAGTGAAGCGCAGGTCGATGCCCTTCCTCTCGTCAATCAACTCTGGCAGGAAGGGGAACGGTTCCTGTAGAAAAGGGGATTAGATAGTGCGCTTCCACGAATGATTGGAATTGGAACTCACTGTGCCATATATTGCCTCGCCGTTAATCGCCAGCCAGCGGCCGACATCTCGCAGGCGATCTTGCATGACGGTGATGATTTCGCCCTCACCAGTGGGGCCGACGTTCAAGAGGTAGTTGCCGTTCTTAGAGGTCTACGATTTAAATCCGTTAGCTAACGATGTGCTTGACTGGCCAGGTGCATGACGTACGATATCAATCAGGTTGTGTATGAGTTCCTCGGATGACCGGTAGTCCGATGCTGCTGTGCCAGCGTTGTAGCCGAAGCTGACTGTGAGGCGTGACGTGTCAGCGACGCTTGAGTAAGGTGGGGATTGATAACGCATCGCACATGGGTCGATGCCTATGATGAAGCACAATCTGTCCGTCAGCACTCAGGGTCCCCATGACAAAACACCGGGCGGCTGCACCTTCGCACGTCTCCCATTTCTGGACTTGAACGGTGGCGAAGCGTTCGAACTCGGGTGTGCTGAAGTCGGGGGCGACGCCACATCCTAGCAAGCAGCAACGAGGCGACGATCAGTCCCGGATAAGTTTAATCGAGAAACCAGGCTCGCACGGTTGTTAGTCGTTACTTGCTGACCATCCAACGAAGTGCTTGCGTACCAGTCGGATAGGAAAGCCTGTCGAGGCAGCGGAGCATCAGTATGGGGATTACTGGCTTCCTCCGGCGCGGCTGACGGACAGAGCTGTGGTTGGCGCCGCCAATCTGTGTACAGTGACTCCATCAGCGTGATGGTACTTCATTGGAAGCTGGGTCTCGACCGACTCACATCGCACCACATGATGTCAGTCCCCATCTCACCGAGTATGCGCATCTGCACAAGCTGCAGGTCCTCAACGTAGTCGTCGACCGCATGCCAACCAGCGTAAGACTCGTGCTTGCCCGAGTGAAAAACGTCGGGCGCGAAGCCACCGGGCTTGAGGGAGATGTTGATCGATCAGTGGGAGCAGACGAGCGCTGCAGGAAAGCAGCGATGCTTACAAAACGCTCCCAGCCGTAGCGTGCATAATCGGGGTTGAACCACTCGGGCATGCTGAATGGTTGAAATGTGCGAGGGTGAGTCTTCTCGTCAGTTTCGATTGTGGGTCTCGTGACGAAAGACCGAGCGCACCTGAAGTAAGTACCCTTCTTCAGCCCACCCTGCCGATCGGCAGCGTCAAAGAGCTCCTGCACGTAGTTACGTCCGCCGGGTGCGAGCTTGACAGACGATCGGTCGGACGAATTGCCGGTGTCAAAAAGTGCGAAGCCGTCGTGGTGCTGTTTAAAGCGCAATCGGTCAATGTGTGGTGTCATGTAGGAGACTTGCTGACCGATGTACCTTGGTTGTCAGCACAAAATATTTGGCCCCGCTGTCGGCCTGGCAAATGACTCAAGGGCGTCAGCTTCTCAGCTGGATGACGCGAATGATGCAAAATGCGCACGATGAGCCGCGTCCATTCATCGGCATCGAACTTGGACCCATTGAAGGAAGCGATAAAGTTGTCGTAGCGAAAGTCAGGGCCGTACTCCTTCAGGTGGTGTTGCCAGGCTGCAGAAAGGGCTCAGCCGGTGTAGTGCTCAACCGCGACGTGGATGAAGAGAAAAGCTCACTGTCAGACTTCTGCTCCGCATCCTCATGCAACCAATACCTGTCGATCAGGTTGTTGGCGTGAGCTATCGCCTTTCTCAGCCTCGGCACGATGGCGACCAATGGAGACGCACTGATACCACTCTGCGTAACGTCCGCGCGACGTCCAGGCGGGGACGCTGAACAGGCCCCAATGGATGAAGATGCCAAATTTGGCGTCGTCGAACCAAGCCGGGCTTGAGTGAAAGGTGATATCGAACTATGGAGGGCAGTCAGCAAGGGCAGGATGAGTGGTGGGGAACAAGTCTCACCAACCTGTGGGTCTTTATAGAAGGCCTCCCAGTCGCGCACAAGCGGTCCGGCGATAGTATTTTGGCCAAGGTCAACATGCTGACCATCCGCGAACGACCCAATCACCTGGACGACGCCGTCCCAGCCGGCTATTATGCCGGCACCAGCACCGTTGGGTGCTACAAGGATCTCTACAGCTCGACTGTCGCCCGGCATGAGTCGTAGCGCCTCTCCCACACGCACGACATCGAATCCGGCGGGCAAGCCATCGAACGATATGGTCAAGGCTGACCGGAGCCAAGAGTCATGTTGAGCAATCAGGGACGATGGGCTGGCGTTCTCGAGGATGACTTTGATCGATTGAGCTTTGCGCCCGTCAGGCAGTCCGGTCCAACGGCTCGTCGTGTGCATCGAGCGAACTCGCAGAGTCGGATACTGCTGCCGCGGCGAGCGCGAAGCAGGCAGTGCAAGAGACAGAGCAAAGACGTGCAGGCGGTTCTGTCCGACGTTCCGAGCGGGCGGCAGGCGAAGAGCGGTCACGTTCCGTGAACCCACCGTCAGAGGGAGCGGGACAACAGCGTGATGCATGTGGGTGACATTCCAGTTGCGGCCAGTCGGTGTAAGGTGATAGGGACTTTGACAACGTCGTGCGTCAGTGACAACACTCTCAAGCTCTTCGGCAAGACACGGACCAAACGATGGGTGCTTTGTTGAGCCACTGCGGCACGTCGGAGGGTAAGCATTCGAGCAGGCTATCTGTGGCAAGAGATTGACTGACGTGAAGGCTCCACCAGTCTTTAACAGAGACTGCGGAGCACAGAGTAATGCTCAGCCAGCGACTCTTACGTTGATAGGGAGGGACCAAGAAGAAACCGACACGCTAAGGGGAGCTCGGCTCCGTCTTCGAAGACAATGGTGATGACGTCCTGTGAATCGCCTGCAAGCTCGATCGTCAGATCCTGGTCGAGGTTCGCGTTCAGAGATGGAAGATGCGGACCGTCGTAGAAGTCGCCCGAAACGAGAAGATGTATGGCCGAGACATCGAGCGGCCCATCAAGCTCGATCGTCTGTTGTTACACACCGCCGAGATGTCGGATGGTCAAACGCTAGGAACGATAACCTCGAAGATTGCAGTGCAGCGGTCACTTGCCTGGTTCAAAGCGAGGACATGGTCGCCGGTCCTATGTCCCCAAGTCTGCGGGAGTCGGAACTATAGAGTGCTAGCAGATCAGCCGAGAGACTACCCGTGATGCTTCTTCCGCAGCAGGGAGGCAACTTGAAAGTTGGCCGCCGCGCTCTCAGAGTGTTTACCTCAATGCCGTCAGTCCAGTACGTCTTGGGAGGTAGGCAGCCCGCATCAGCCGGATAGAAGCCGCCTTGACCGTCGAAACTGTCTACGGCGGCAGCGAAAGAGTCAGAGGAGCGGGCAGCTCGAGAGTTGAAGAGGTTGGTCAGGTCGACGGGGGCCGAGCTGGTGGATGGCCCGAGGTCGATTGCGGACTCGGGCGAGAACAGGAGGTTGAGTACGAAAGTGAGTGAAGTGCTGACATAGCTGAATGCCAGCATGCTCAGGCAGAGGCTCTGGCGACGCTGCTGCAGGGGTTGTGATGGTCGACGATGGATAGACTGAGAGACGACCGTTGAGGTCAGGCCAGCCGCTCGGCCTTGACCGTCGACCTCGACTCGATCGCTGCCAGTCCTCTCGCGCCCCTTTCACTCATCGCTCAGATACACGACACCATAATAAGTCAGGTCGAGAGCTGGAGTAAGGCTTTGCTCAGGATGATCACATAGGTGCGACCCGATTACTCCACCATCCAATCGTGCCGAAGGGCTGATCGTTGACTGCCGCGCAGTTCGACCAAGAGTCGGCCTTGAGCGACGTCTACTGTCGCCGCTTATGCGGGAACCGTGTGTAGTAAGACTGGCCAGGAGCCGAGGGTACTAGCTGGGCGTACGTCAAACGAATTTATTCTGGTCTCAAGCAGCGGCTCACTCACCCTGGCCTGGCCGTTCTCCAGGCTACAGCCCGCACGACATCTGAGCATGGCCGCCCGCTAAGGTGTTGATCGACCTTGCCGTATCCACGCCTGTATTCAGGGTCTTGTCACACACGAAGGCGTCAAAGGGGAGAAGAGAGCATGGATATAATTCGACTCAAGGGCCGGCGACTAAACAAGCGAGACAAAGAGGGACGCGACGCCGTGCGACGACCCAAGCAGGAGTGTGAGGTCATTGTCGAAGGAGCGAACAAGGGATGTGGTAAAGCCTGACACTCGGGACAGGCTTGGACGTCGTGCGTGGCATTCCACTGCAGTTATGAAAAGAAGTGAGTAGCACCGATAGGCGGGTCGAGGAGACCGCGTGTAAGTGGCCAGTATAGGCTTACCTCGTCATTCCCGCTTTTGACTTTGTGCCCCAACGTCCAAGCTTGCCCGCCGCATGAATGCGCAATGTTCAGTTATCGACTATCAAGGAGTTGATGCAAGCAGTCCGGCGCCATGATCAGTGACGGCGGCCTGTATAATGTCCAAACAGCGTCGCGACGTGCAGTCATGCCAGCCACTGTCCAAGAGGCAGCGTGTCAGATCCGCCCGCTGACAATGGCAGGAGACTCAAGGGAGGGCGCACATCCACTTGCCCTGCTTGCCGAGCTGGAAGCGGATCACCTGAAAGGCGCGGAACGACGTCAGCAGCAAGGCCAGGGCCGGTCGGCTGCCATGGGCGATGCACCATCCAAGGTACAGAGAAGGCACCCGCAAGTGAACCAAAGTAGAGCACGCGGAAGAGTCTGGGTCGGCGTAAAGCCATCTCGCTGAAGGGCAGAGCCTAAGTCAGGTGATACGCATGAGTCAGCGTGCTTGCGTACAGGGTTAGTGCGCCTGAACAAGGGAAACGCGCCGTCTCGACTGTGTTCTCATAGTGAATGATGCGGTCGGCCATGGTTGCCCAAGGAACGAAGTCGGAGGCGCGGCGAGCAATCTTCTTCATTGACAGTTTGGCCATTGGCTGAATTCGAGGGTAGGATGAAAAGGAGGGTGGTGGTGGCAGACAAAGGAGCGAGAGGTCGGGAGTCGGAGTTCGCTCTACCGCGTCTCTCGGGACATACACTACGCTGTGCGCAGAAGGTGTTTCACGCCGAAGAGACCAAAAGTACGACGTTGTATCACCATATACAATATGAGCTGTAGAACCATTCCTATTGACCAGTGCCGAAGGTCATCATCATCAGCCCGCCGGTCCGCCCGGCCTGTGATGCACCGACCCTGCCCCGCGCAACTTCTTGTGAAATCACCGTTCGTTACCGCAGTCAGTCTGATGAGCATCCCCAATCATGCAGACATTTGGGAGGCCATGGCGAGTTGGAGGGGAAAGCATCAAGTGAGACATATATTCGCGTCAGCCTCGACGGTAAAGAGAGCTGACAGCGACCGCCAAGCACCATGGAAGTTGGCGAAGGATTAGGGAGAGCTTCGACCGCTGCAAGCCTCCAGTACGGGGTCTCCATCACGAGCGAGCAATACGACATGATGCAGCACAATGAGGATAATCAGCACGCACAGCCCGGCCAGCTTGACTAGCGAGATGGGAACTGGGCTTTGACACCACGCGCTGGCGGGACAGCGACCTCGACAGCAAGATTGCATACCCTCTGCTTTAAGCATGCGCATTCAGGGTGGAAGGTTGCGACAGATCTGGCTGGCCATTGAAAAGGGCAGGGGTAAGCTGCTGTGACTAGAGAGGGGGGGGGGGGGGTGCGCGTTGTCCGATCTTGGACTAGCTGTTGACCTCTGGCATGGCGCGCGGTCAGGTACTGATGTGCCAGGACAAGTAAGATCAGGCTGCGCACCTTGATCTGTGGGTCAACGTCAGGACCGGGGGCGCGGCAGCAAGGTTAGATGGTTGAAAGCTGGGTTAGAACGAGCCCTGGTCGTCTCGGATGAGGGGGTTGAGCGTGGTGCTGACCAACGTCGCTGGCTCCGTTCCTGATCCTGCCGCGCCGTGGGTCAAGACGAGCGATGACTGGTAAAGTGTGAGAGAGGACAGGACTGTGCTCAGTAGTCTTGGGTAAACGACGGGTCCAGGGTCAAGAGACGTGATGGTATGCAGGTTAGGGAGATGAGGTTTGCGGAGCAAAAGGGCAAGGAGCGGGCATCTCGCCTCGAGACGCAAGCGAGGCGTACGGCGTGACGCTTCCTTCCACGCTAATCTGACCCTTATCACTTGATGAGCTATGGATCAAAGACAAGTTGAGATAGATCTTTTGACTTTGAGCTTTGTCGTGCCTATTTGCTCGTCAAAGAATCCTTGTATAAGAGATCTTGAGCGATCCGCATGAAGGGCATGGTTGCTGTGGCAGGGTCTCGTGACCGAGCGCCGAGCGCGCGTGCGGCCCGATAGCTTTCGAGCGCCTCGAACGCCGTCTACCGCCATCGTCACTCCGGCTCAGTGTCGACTCGTTCCTCCCGGCTTCGGACTGCTACAGCCTCCGCAGCTCCCATGCCACGTTCTAGCCAACCTCCTGCTGCTGCCAGCATTTCCCGGCGCACTGATGCCGGTGTGCGGCAATCCGGAGCATCTCTTGCGGCTCCTTCCGGGGCGTGAGTCGATTCATATCGTTGACAGCATTTCAAGTCAACGTGCTTGCGAACGAGGCAAGCCCTTATAGCTGACCGTTTCTCGTGTTGCCCTTTTGATGCCATCTGTGCGGCGTCTCGTCGTGGCCTAGACCCGCAGTCAGGCCGCCGGATCAGCTGCAGCTGCAGCCGCCCCAACCCGGCGGTCCCATCAACCAACGTTTTGGACCTCACAACTTTACCCAATCGTCTCTCCGGCTCGTTTACGATTGCCGGCTCGCGCGACACCGAGTCGGGTTTGGCACCTGAGGGAGGTCCTCTGGTCCTTGACAACATCCGCAGCGCGATCTTGCAGCTATGAGGTTGGCCTTTCCCTCATGCACGCGGACTTCCTTGGCCTGGACCAGCAAGGTCAATGGCTCTGGTATCGCTCTGTCGACTACGACGCCTTCCAGCCCGTTCGAACCCACGAACAAGTTGTCGAGCAAGTCTTTGCCTTGGCCAGGGAGGACCCGGAGTACTATTGGCTCCTCGCCGAGTTCCTGCAAGCTGCCTACTACGCTTAGCCTCCGATCTAGATCTGTCTTGTCTCCTTCCGGTCTTTTCCTCGGTCTTTAGGTCGCGCGCAGCACTCCGATCACGATGTTTATAGCCTTTATCGACCTCTCAACTCCTAAGATCGGACAGCCATGTCAAGAACATGTCTGCGGCCTGGATCCACACTTGGGCCCGAACCCCCTGTATTACATGTCACATAAGCCTGTAATGCATCTTGCTCTCGTTTGGATCCAGTGATTGGACACTCTGAGATCCATACTTTGCTGATCCAGGCTTGGTGACCTGAGATCGACGAGGGGCCGTCTGGTCAATTGTTAAGGGGCGAGTGGCGAACAGGGGGGAGGCTGGAGCTCTGACGGGCAAGGACGGTGGATGTGGGGAACGAAGAGGCAAGCTTGAGATTCAGGTGGTGTCATGGTGTTGGGCGAAGGACGGAACGGGATGAGCTACCTCAGTCACCAAGAAGTGGACTATACATGTGATACTCTAGGCACCTGTTGAGCGAAGCTAAGGACGGAACGGGATGAGCTACCTAGAGTGGGGGTCAGGGCGTGTTACATGCAGTGAGCTAGGCGGCGAAAGGTGGGACTGACCTCAGTCACCAAGAAGTGGACTGAGTGTGGAGGCCTTGCCTTCGACCCTCAGAGCCAGCAAAAAGAATTTCGACCAAAAAGGTCGACCCCGGATTCGAACACATAACTTTGGCCGCAGCGTAAATAACGTCATCTTACCGGTCGTAGCGAGCCGTCGTACCCTTCGTGAGAAGTTCCGCTCAAGCGCCAACGAGATTATTAGGACAGACCTGAAAGAATTGTAGGAAGACTACAAGAGATCAAGCGCCTCCACCTCTCTACTCTGAATCCAATCAACTTCCAATCGACTGCGACTGCTATAAGACTCATCTCTCGACCCGACTGCTACTCGACTGCGACTCATTAAGGCTACTCTCTCGACTCTGCGACTCCTCGACTGCGATTTCTAAGACTCAACCCCAATTGACTACAAGCAAAGCGACAACAAAACACCCCCTTTCGACCAACCTACACCCCGCGCCTGAGAGTCAAGCCTCTCCAAGATCCCTCCTGCGCAATTAGCTATAAGCAGCGCTAAAAATCACTACAACTGGTGTCGCTGACCTGAAAATTGGACAAGTCGCCACTACAAAAAACATCCTCTTCCATTCTCACACCCTTTCCTCACACTCCTGGTCTTTCCCAAACGTTTAACAAACCGGCTCTCACGCACTCCACTTTACTACGCCTCTGACCTACGCTTGCATCTGGCACGAGACGCTCGAATACCACACTTGGGAAAGAGTAATCAGTCCTTTGGCAGCTAGGTGCTTAAACCAAGGGGCTAGTATCGTTGAATAAGTCGTCTCCCAGAGCCTTAGTGGTCAAATTTTTGTGGTCTCCCCCTCCTTTATCCTTCTTCCCCGACTCTATAGGGTTAGGGTTAGGGTGTAACGGAGCATTCGATGGGCGCAGAGAGTCAGAGGCACTATAGAAGGGAGATACAGCGGAAGCGGGGAGGAAGTCAAGTGGTGAAGAGGCCCCGCCTAGAAGGCGAAGAAGCG